>SKCR01000148.1:0-303959 GCA_019454045.1 Zanthoxylum bungeanum
TACGGAATTTACATCTGGGTTTCCATCCGATATACCACAAGAGATAATAACACACATAATCATCAATGCAATGTAAACGGACAAAAAATAGACATGAACAAAAATAAATAAAATAAGGGCGAAATAATAAAATGACAGTAAATAGACAAGAAAATAACAAAATAGAAGCGAAATAATAACAATAAAAGGTGACTAAATAAAAAAATATAAGTAACGAAACGCCAAAAAGAGAAAAATATGACCAGAAATTTGGCCGTTTTTGATGTAGGACTTCGCATACCCGGCTGGACGTATTTCACGTTCAGCCATACATGCAGCGTCCGGAACTATAAAAATAAATGTGGTAAGGGTGTCCTCAGGTCTTACCTTTTAAGTTGCTTTCTCGGAAGTGCGTTAGGCCGTCGCCGGAAGGATCAAAGCTAGTTCGTTGTTTGCTAGTTCAAACTGTTGGTTCGCTGTTTGCCATTCGCTATTTCTGGCTACTGTTTCAGGTTGTTTTTGGCTGATATTTTTTTGGTTGTTTTTTGCTGTTGTTTTGGTTGTTTTTGGCTGCTATTTTTGGTTGTTTTTTCGGTTTTTTGGTTGTTTTTTGTCTCGGTTTTTGCTGGTTGTTTCTCGATTTTTGCTGGTTATTTCTGGTTCACGGTTTTTACTGAATTGCTGGTTGTTCTATTTTGGTTGTTTTCGGTGTTCCCCCTGGTTTTGGTTTCAGTGGTTGCTTAGGGTTTTTGGTTGTTTGGCTTCTTCTTTATTCGGTGATGGCTGTTTTTTTTGTCTTGTTTTTCGGTGATGGAAGAAGAAAATGAGGCTCTAGGGTTTTTTCTTAAATTCACGTCCAAGCCCCCTTTGTGTCAAGATGGATCTCCAAATAGGGAAACAAATCATGGAAAACTTATGAGATATATTGTCAATTTATCTTGGGAATAAAATCCTCTAAATTTGGTGATGAGGTGATTTCAAATCTTGTTAATTTGGCAAGGATGGGATCCAAATCTTGTTAAATTGGAAAGTGTTCATAAGGGGATTTGGACATGTGGATTGCATGGGGTTTTGGATGGATTGCATGGGTTCATGGGCCGATTGTGTGGTGTTTGGCGTGGGCTACATGGTCTTTGTGTGGTGTTTGGCGTAGGCTGTATGGGCTTTGGGCGTGTGGATGGATTTGGGCCGAGGCTTGATGGGCCGAGGCTGAGGTTTGAAATAGAAACTGACTGAGCGAATCCGGGGCTGGCTAGTGAGTTCGCATCCGATGAGGTGCTAATTTTCGATGTTTTCCTTCCTTCCGGCATTCGTTTTTCGCAACTTCCGTAAATTTTCAGGTAGTGCCTCCATACGAGGCTCATCATCGGGATTAAGTAAAAATACAGTGTCTACAGGTAGATATTTAACTTATTGGGCCATTTTGACCTTTTGGGCCAAATGAGAAATGTAATGGGCTTACAAGTTGGGTTCATCACCTTAATCTAGGCCATTCTCGAACTTTACTATAGCAGCTACAAAAATATTAATTTTAGACCCACTTCTGATTCAAGTTTGGAAAAATATCCAATGCAAAATTGTAGATCTTGGTCTTAGCTTTCCGACGATATAAAGTTCATAAGAATTAGAGATCGTATGAAAAGTTATAGCCCAAATACCCTGAGCTGTCCGGATTTATTCTTGGAATGAATTCTGTATCGAACTACGAAGAATTTATCGAATGTCCAAAAAGTCATTTCAAGAATGTATACATGTTCATACATGATTTATACCATGTATCATGTGTCCCATAATGTAATAGTCGTCAAGATTATCGGGTTGTTACAAAAGAGAAATATGTAAGTTTTTCATCTGTTACCTTCACCTGAAAGTTGTCGGTCTTGCTAAGGGTGTTCTCAGGGGAGAGGCTCCCATAGTCCATGGCTTTATTTATGTTGATATGCTCGGCTAAGAATTTTATTATGGAGAGGAAATGGGTTATGCCCCCCTCAAATTTTTGGGGAAGTCATATATCCCCAGAATTGGTGTTGCCCCTTGTCGCATCCAGAAATTTGCTCTTCCCGACCCTAGCCTTTTTTCTTGGGACCCTCTCGATAGTTTCCTCGGGCTTATCGCCCTCGACCTGGTGGAGGCGTCTCTTGGTAGTTTGGGGCCAGGTGTTGGTGGGCTTGGCGGAGGAATATTGGTGGTTTGGGAAGTATGGGCCGGTGTCTGCATTGGCATCATTTGTCTTGCTGATGGCCGGATCAGAGTAATGACTCGGGGACTGATGCTGTTGGACCCACCCCGAGTAGAGCGCATTGCTTCCATAGCAACTAGCAGATGGGTCTTTTTTCCAGACATGTCTGCAACAAAAATATACAAGTGTTGGGGCATTAAAATGACAACAAAAGAATGGGTTGAAAAGCTATAAAATAAGCATGACAAATAATGATAAACAAATTAAGAAGTGGGTCAGTGGGTTAGGAATTACCAGTTTATCTGGACTGAGGTGGTGGAGTGCTCAGGGTGAGACCCGAATCAGCAAAGGACGAGGGGTTGACAAGGTTTCTACACTGACATCTATACTGAAATGCCTTTTTCACTCTGGCCCAGATGGCGAACCTTAGGGGGATCGCCCCAGCATGCTACAAATGGTTTATGATAGTTAGCTATAAATATAATCCAAGAGGAAGAAAAGAAGAAAGATTGAGGATGAGTTGTTATCTCCAACTCTGAAGATATGTCGGACTGTCACATCCTCGTCTACAGTCTACCAACGCATGCCCCATGGTCCCCCGGCCCAAAATTATTTATCCTTGAAATTCTTGTTGGTGGCTGGGATGTTCAAAATTATGTGTGGAGCCCCGAAATTTGTGGAGAGATAGTACCAACTCATGTACTCTTTTGGGCTGGCGTTCATTTTGTACAATCTTTTCATTTTGGAGACCAACATCTCTCCCAGTCCAGCTCGGCTCCAGATCACATAGAGCCCCGCCAACACCCTCCATCCATTCAAATTCAACTGGCATGGCACCAAGTTCATCACTGACAACATCCCCGTAAAGAATGCATGGGTAGGCTTAGGCTCATGTTAAAGAAGGCAATGTAGAGTGCCACTTAGTATTCACGGGGTCGGATAACTTGATCCTCTTCTTCTGGAACACTCAGAGTAATTGCCTCCAGGATGTTGAACCCCACCCTTAGTTGGCCAGTTCGGCCTCAGTTATGGAAGAAATTTGGTCCATGTCCAGATTTACAAAATCAAAATCATGGTAGATTGGCTCGGGTCGGGGTACCCTGAGGCTTTAGGATTGGTTCTCATCCTCATAAGGGGTCGGTGTTGTATCATAGTCATCTGAACCCTCTGACCCCGAGCTATGTACGTTTATTGGCTCGGTCTGGCGTGAGGTTGACGTAAGGGGAGGTAAGACGTTGATGGTAGTTGGTGAGGAATACTCGGAAACCGATATTTCTGCCAAGGAACGACCCGAAAAGAGAAGTTAGTTCAAAGCAGCTTATTTTTAAATTTACTCATATGGTTAGTATAGCTTAACATACAAGTTTAGGTTTCACTATGTCATTATCTCTACCAAATGACTAAACCTAAAAGCTTTAAGCGCCCTAACAGTGATAAAAGATTAAATTCCCAGACACAACCAGGGCAAATACCAAAAAATCCTAGAAACACATGCTCTTTAACTCCAAACACAAACCCAAAAAAGCACCCAAATACCCACCCTCAAACTAGAAACGTATACACACAAAATGAACCCCTCAAATTGTCATTCACTCCAAAAAACCCTGAAAAACCATACAAACACATCATCAACATCAACATAAACGGAGAAGAGAGAATGGTCAAGGGAGAACTTGCTTTCTATACTAAAGGTCAATGGTGAAGGATGCTTGAAGTTGTTGAGAAGAACTGAAGTTGCAGAAGGTCGCTTGAAGGTCTGGAGCGACACTTTTGAGAAGATGAAGTGGTAAAGGGAAAAAGTGAAGAAGTTTGGCCTTTAAATAGGGAGCTCACGCTGGTTGTGACCATTGGGTTGAAGAAAGAGTAAGGGATTGATGACATGTGTGAGTCAGATCTATGTCGTTGAATTCAAATGAATGGCTTAGATTGAAACCATGAGCACAGTTGATCATAGTTGTCTTAGTGTTTGGCGCGCAAGCATAAGATGAATTGATGGATGTGACAGGCATCTAAGGAAGACCATTATGCATTCACGTCTTCCTAGGAGCAATTCAGAAACCCTAGGAAGACTTTTCAGCTGGCGATGAAAGAGAGGCAATCGACACTAAAAAAGGAATCTTTGGCAGTTTATGCAGTAACCTGACTCGATGAGTATAGCTTTGGGGAGCTTTAAGGAGCCAAAAACCGAGAATACTGGCTCGGTCTATACCACCATTTTTTTTGAAGTTCCCAGCATCAACTCGCTACCTCGTTGATACCAAGAACTAGAGGACATATGTTGATACCGAGAACTAGAGGACATATTTCGAATATCGAAGAGAGGTAGACAAGGGTTTTTTACTTGGCCAAAAGAGGATGGAGAATGACCAAAGGCCAATTGAGGCTGAAGTTAGAAGGAAGATCCGGGCTTATTATGTGAAGGAGGTCTCCTGAAGGAAGAACCTGCTATTGAAGAAACAAGTAGGTACCCGACCCGACCTGAAGAGAAAATATTAGATTTGGTAGCATTTGAATATTAGTGGAAGCCGACCCGAGGTGGTTCATGATTACTGACCCGACTCGGTTGAAGAAGTCATGAAGTTTTGATCAATCATCATTCATCTAGGCATGCCGACCCAAGGAACGGAGCTGAGATCACAATATTTTATACTTGCATATGACGTATGTGATACTTGGAAGTTTGAGCTTCTAGAAGGCTGATGTAACCGGAGTAAGTCAACGGCTCTCCTTGGGAAGAGACTCTCACAAATGGAAAAGTACCATAGTGGTTGAACTGTAGGGTGTCACGTCAATAGAGCGTGTAGCAGTGGTCAAAAGGTTGAAATGATGGGTTTCTGCTGACAAATGGTAGTTGGGTCAGATGTCAGAGTGATTGTTTACTGAGTGGTTGGGGAAAATGAGCATGGGGGAAACAGTGATAGGATGACATGAGCTGATGTTATGGGTTGGTGGAATAGTGGATTTAGAAGCCTATATAAAGAGGTTGAAGCCACATATTCAAGGGTTAGCAATTTTCTCATTTCACTACTTGTAAAAAAGCAAGAGCTTCTAAGCTAGTGATAGAGAGAGAAAGATAGTCGATACCCGACCATTTGAGAGATTTGTAACGGGTTAGCCTAAGACTCGAAGTGTTTTACACTCTTTTGTAAGCCATACATAACACTTGTAACCCTAGTCATTCTTGACCTCAAACTAGTAATATAAACACCATTTTTCTCTCATGGAGGTAGGTTAGAACCACTCTCCGCCGAACCACATAAATCTCTGTGATTTTCTTGTTTGCTTGCCAAATTTATTTTAAGTCCCTTATTAACCAAACAAATTCACTGCTTGAAGGAGATTTGTTCGAGGGGTCAATTTTCCAAATTGCCCTTGGAACGGAAAACAACCATCAACATATGTAAACCCATAAACATTGTAAAAATTCACATTATCATGACCCAAATTAACATTGCCAAAACGTCAGATCATTTTGAACATACCTTTTGTTCTTTTGAGTTCTGTTCAATTAGGGTACGAAATGAAGAGGTGGCGAGCTAGATACAATGTGGGTGGCTAAAGATCGGGGAGTGGTAGCGACGTCAGCGACTGAATATTCCGGGTTGGTGGTTGGAAAACGAGTGTATTAGAGGAGAAAGAAATGGATTTAGGGATTGTAAATTGAAAGTTTGTATTTGGGAGAAAGAAACGTGAGTAGCTGGTACAAACTAAAGAAGTAAAGAGTGAAGACTAAAAACCAAATACTAAAAGGCATTTTCTTATTTAGGGATGATCAAAGAAATCGATCGATTTTGTCGATTCAAACCGAATTGTATTCGGTTCGGTTTAGTTCTATCAATTCGGTTTAGTTATCATTTTTTTACCCACCTTTAGGTTATTATTTAATAAATTTATTAATTTAATTTTATAATTTATTAGTGAGTTGTCAGCGTGATTTAACTTATATTATATATATAGTAATTAGAATTGCGGTCAAATATCAGTGAAAATACGGGGTTCCCAAACTTCAACAGACCATATAATAACTAAAGGCCCAAAAGTGAAAACGAAGTTGGAGCAAAAATGCCCAGCAATAACGGAAGTTACGGAACAACATGCTTGTAACGCTTGCCGTAAGCGCGTGAAGAACATCAAAGTCTGCAATCAATGAAATTGATTCCATGTTATATCAAGACAAGCCAGCTGCTGTCTCGCGAGATTGACATAAACTCGCGCCTATAAGCTCGTGAAACTCACCGCAACAAAGAAAAAAAATTAAAAATTGTATTGTACTGGGTACCGTCCTAGGGGGGGTTAGGGTTTTCTCCTCTCCCACCAATTTGTTTTTGTTTTTTTTTTTTTTAGGGGTTTTCTCGCTTTCAAATCCGATATAATCAATTATTTCTTAGGGTTAGGGTTTAGTGGAATTTTTTGTTTTCATTTTTATTGGACCTCCGGCGGGGATGGGGGCTGGAGAAGAGATTAGTGAATCGAGCGGCGGAGAGGGAGTGAAGGTGAATATTCGAAGCTCAAACGGCACGAAATTTTCGGTGGATATCGATCTGGAATCCACCGTTGAAACGTTCAAAGCGGCGCTGGCGGAGAAGTGCGAGGTTCCGGCTCAGCAGCAGCGGTTGATTTACAAAGGTCGGATCTTGAAGGACGATCAAACCCTAAAAAGCTACGGTACGATGTTCGTTCTTTTTAAAGAGTTTCTGCGTTTTGAATGATCGATGGAGCGGTGCCAGATATGTGATTCAATGTTTTTTTTTTTTTTTTTTTTTTGTATTATGATCTGATATTGGTTATAAGTTTTCAACTATTTGACGAATGTCTTTAATCAGTATTAATTGGTAGCGGGAAGAAATGTAGTACCAATCTTAGTTTGCAAACTTAGCTTTTCCAGGAATGGATTGAGAGTGCAGAAAAGGCTAGGCCCGTTAAGGGGAGAGGACCTTTTTTAACTTTAAAACCCTTGTCCTCTCTATAATTTGCAAATGTGGCAAAACATGTACAAGTGTACAATTACAACACATAAGGTTCAAGGGCTAAGTCAACCATGTGGATGTAAAGGTACATGGGTTGTCTTCTGTTCTTTGCATTCCTTTTCTTTTTCTCTCGATGTTGGTTGGACTTGGGAGAGGGGGTGGGGTTGGTTAGGAGGTTATGACATTGTTCACTGGTAATAATCCCATAAAAATCATCTCTTAAACACTTATTACAGATCATTTTTTGGGTTACAGCTCTCATCTTGTTTGGCTTTCAAGCAGTACTTTCTGTAATGCGTATTATTTTAAAGTAGTGTTCTTGCCTTCTTAATCCATTGTTCTGGTAATTGTGTCTAAGATATTTTCCTCTGGAATGATATTTTATGTAGTATCACATTCTTTTATGGCTGCCCTCTTCATGTTGGTGCGACATAGATTTTGATGCTATCTAGGTTTATTTGATGGATGCATTATAGATTATTGAAGCTTAGCCAACATATCTTGATATATTATTGAACCTTACACAGCATATAAACTTGCATACTTGGAGAAAGTTGTTATAATAAAGGATGAACTGCTATTGTGCCACTCCTTTTTTCATGTTTAGGCTTGGGGGCAGATCACACCGTGCACTTGGTTCGTGGTTTTGCACCAGCCAACCCTGCTGCACCAACCAACACTGCTGCGCCACCCAGCACTGGAGGTTCAACAGCCACCCCAAACAACACAAGGCCTGTGGGTACTGATGAAGGTGACTTTCTTGGAGGAGCTGGTCTTGGAGCTTCGCTGTTTCCTGGACTTGGCATGAATGGCATGGGCGGGAGTGGAAGTGGTTTGTTTGGAGCTGGACTTCCAGAGTTTGAACAAGTGCAGCAACAGCTGACCCGGAACCCCAACATTATGAGAGAGATCATGAATATGCCTGTTGTGCAGAACCTTATGAATAACCCTGAGATAATGCGAAACATGATAATGAACAATCCTCAAATGCGTGAAATAATTGATCGAAACCCTGAGCTGGCACACATACTTAACGACCCTAGCACACTGCGTCAGACACTTGAAACTGCGAGAAATCCTGAGCTCATGCGTGAAATGATGCGCAATACTGATAGAGCAATGAGCAACATTGAATCTTCTCCTGAGGGATTTAATATGTTGAGGCGCATGTATGAAACTGTTCAAGAGCCATTTCTTAATGCTACCTCAATGGCTGCGAATGCTGGAAATGACAACTCAAACCCATTTGCAGCTCTTTTGGGTACTCGAGGTGGGAGTCAAGCCAGAGAAGGATCAAATAACCCATCTAACACTTCATCTGAAACTACGACTGGGTCTCCTGCCCCAAACACTAACCCACTTCCCAATCCCTGGATGGCTACTGGAAGTAAGTTTTTGGACTTTTTCTTGTCTTCTTTAGAATATTGTTGGTTTTAATTAGTGTTCTTGCTATCTTAATGGTGTTTTGGTCCTGACATAAAATATTTATCCTCTTGTCTGTTTCTTTCCTTCCCGAATACTTCTGAACCCATGTGAATGTCAGCTACAAACTTTTTCCCTTGGCCAAAAGGGGATATTTTTTACTGGTTTTTGATAGATCCATGTACTGGCTAAATTTCTTTGCTAGAACTTGTGGAAGTCAAAGAGGAATGACTAATGAGATGGGAATATTTTTTATGTTGTACTTTCTTTTGTGAAAGATTGCATCTGCATCTTGCTAAGGTTTCAGAATTACATCTGTCATTTTTCCTTTCCATAGTTTAAGTTGAGGATTCTTTTTCTTTTTTCTTTTTTCAAGTTTATATGTTTCTTGTTTAAAAATAATAATAATAATAATATATTTAATAATTGTTCAAAATTTAACAGCTAGAGGTGCGCAAACTAACACTACAAGGTCAAGTCCTCTAGGGAATACTAGGCTACAGACACCTGCTGGCATAGCTGGACTTGTTTCCCCTGGGTTTGAAGATATTTTCGGTGGAATGAAGGACACCAATTCACTGAATCAGATGCTGCAAAATCCGGCTGTTACAGAAATGATGCAAAGCCTTCTTTCCAATCCCCAGTACATGAACCAGGTATTAAGTGTTTATGTTCTCATAAATTTTGTCAGGGTGATAGATTTTGTTTTTAACATCCCCAAGTTTCAGATTCTTGGTCTTAATCCGCAGCTGCGCACCATGGTTGATTCCAATTCTCAACTGAGAGAAATGATGCAAAATCCTGAACTTCTTCGTCAGTTGACTAATCCTGAGACGATGCAGGTATGTTTACAACATCATTGAGCCACACTTTTCCACATTTTCCCTCTCTTTCTGTCCTCTTTTAATCTCGCCATTTCTCCCCTTATGTTGTCTTTTATTTGCATGTCTGAGCACATTTACACATCTCTAGCAGTCTACCCACACTTGTGGTTTTTCTTTTGGAATTGCATATTATGAAACTTTCACTGTTAAAGATATCATTTTCGATGTGAACATTCTTTTCATGCTATGCCTATAATATCTTGCTTACCTGAAGTTGATGTATTTATATGTTTGAACTTTGAAATGGTGCGTTTAATGTTTGCTTTGGTGAGGTTGACATATGAGCCGCTTGTTGTTTCTCTCTCTTGCAGCAAATGTTGACTTTGCAGCAATCTCTTCTGACTCAACTTGGTCGGTCACAGTCAACACAGTAAGCAGTGGCATTAATCTTACCTTAGTTTTTTTCCCATTTTCTGGAAGAATTCATGTGGTTAATTCCAGTATGTTAGGAAGGCTTTGTTGAGTTGAACTGCATTTATCTGATAAGGAACCTCAAAATAATTAATTTCTAAGTTTCTATTCTGAGAACTTTTCTAAAAAATCTACAATGATTATATTACAGAATTTATCTAGATGATTCTTCCGTGTTAAGATCGGTGCTATAACTACTAATAATAGTTAGGATATGCTGATAGGGAGTGAAAAACAACTTGTCTCGAGTCGCTGGTTCATTTTTATGTTTGATTCGGGGGTAATAATAAACTTAGAAATTGAACTTAGCTCATCAAAGCTTTTATTGGAGTTGGTACCAGTATGCACATATGTTTAGCTGTGAACAGTATCATTCTACAATTGAAAATAGAGAAAGTGGGAATGAATTGTGTCTAACTTCCTTGTGTCAGCACACTGGAGCCTTTATCAAGGAGTAGGTGTAAACAAATAACCCCGCCATTGTCCTGTGCCCCTGTTGAAACTATTTCAAAATGTTCAACTCGAGAGTTCATTCAAGTTGGTGGTTTCGAATTCAGCTGCCATGCCAATTTGAGTTCAACCTTTTTTCATTGATTAATTAAATTCGAGTTACTGTTATTATATATTATTGATTCTTACATATAGTTTTACCTCAATATTCATTCCCTTTTGCAGGCAACCTGGCCAGACTGGTGGAGGGACGGGTATTGCATTCACCATTAGTATTGTGTTTGTCTATTTTTTCTTTAGCTGTAATAATGCGCTCACAACAATTTTGGAAATATTTACACTGTATGGCATGCTAATACCATAGTTTCATGGTTCAGATGAACACATAGATAGAGATACAATGAAGTTATGGTTTTGATTAAAAAGAATAAGGATAGTCTGTCTGAGCATACATGTGCATCATTATCTTGAGGGAGGCCATCACATAGATCCCTTTTAATGAATTTCTGACTACTATTATTTATTTTCTACATTCCGTTGACATTCCCTCTGTAGTATCTATATGCTGGTTTCTTGATAATTATGTTGACAATGGGGACTTTTCTTTATTTCTTTCTCTCTCTCTCGCTTTTTTAACCCTTAGTTTAAAACTTATTTGTAGGAACACCTAACATGGGGTTGGAGATGTTGACAAACATGTTTGGTGGACTTGGGGCAGGCAGCCTGGCTGTTCCCAACAGATCTGATGGTCACTAATCCCATCCTCATTATTGTTCATAAAATGGCTTTCTCTTTTCAATCTTTGTTTCCATTTTATTGACTTTGTTTTCATCTTCTCAGTGCCTCCAGAGCAATTATATGCTACCCAGTTGTCACAGCTTCAAGAAATGGGTTTCTTTGATACGCAGGAAAATATACGGGCTTTAATTGCAACTGTTGGAAATGTCCATGCTGCAGTTGAGCGACTCTTGGGGAATTCTGGTTAGTAGGTTACTATCAAAGTTCAATATTATCTGGTCAGTGCCCTTGATACGGACTGCTGGGAACGATCAACAGATCCGGAGTGATATTCAAGCCCATATTGGGTATGAATAATTTTAATTATATATCATAGTAAAGGCTAAAAACTTAATGTGTACTCGGCTCTCTTTCAAGAGAGTTGTCAGACCTGAGTGTCTTTGTACATACTCGGTATTAAGATTTGTCATATAAATTATTTGGAAAATTTACTATACTGACTTTTTTTTATATAATAAATAGTGTCACATAACTAGTGCTTGGTATTTGAAGATGAAACGGGATTAAGCATTAACCCTCTCCGCGGGGCGGGATGGGACGAGACTAGTTTCTCGGCCCCTGTTGAACCTGAATGGGGGAAATAAAAAGAAATGAAGCGGAGGCATGTAAACGTAATAGTGTTCCGTGCCACAAAATCTAATAAAGCTTATGTTGGTTTTTAATTAGTTACCGTAACCATTTTGATAAATCTGTCTCCAATCCCAACCCCGGAACTATAGAGCCACTGCAGCTGTAGGGGATCGAACTCATGCGTGAGTTACCAATGGGGCTACTAGCACATTGGCAGGTCACAACAGGTTTGAAATAAGAATATGCCATTATGTTATTTGTGGCGGTTGAAGAAGATGAAAATGGAGGACGCATAGTTGAAAAATCACTTTTGTAAAGCATTATTCGAGTGTGTGTATAAAGTATCAACGATATCTTGTCTTTGCCCATTTTCCAAAATGAGACAGTATTGAATTGAGTTAATTCTAATTAACTTATATTGTTGTAAAAATCGAGCATCTAGCTTGTATCAGCATCTAATCTAGTCTTCTTGTTTTCTAATTTCGAGAATAAATGATAAAATAGTTTAAGAGCCAACATTGAGATCCTTCCTCAGGGTTAAAATGTTCAAGTCCATAGATTCATCTTAAACTCATTATTACATTTTGATGTAAGTTTTGCATTAAATTGGTGTAATTTTTAAGGTGAACATTATTTCCATCTTCAGTCCATTACACTAAAAATAATATTCTTTATAATATTCTATTTCTATTACTTTTTAATTATTTTTCAACAATTAAATTTCACCCCTTATTTAATGTGAGTTTATTTAAATTAGTGAATTTTATCTAGTATAATTTAATATTTTATTTTATAATAATTAGTTAATATACATAATAATTAAATTAATACATGTATAAATTATAAAATAATTAAATAATAACTAAGTTACAATTGACATAAATATGATTCAAATAAGGGATTAAAAATGATACAATTGGAATAATTAATATTGTGTATGATAAATTTATAATTACAAATTATTTTAAAAAATTACAAAATTATCCCTACTAATTTGCGGTAGCGAACAAAAACACGGTTTACAAATGTATTTTGGAGCTCTAAAATGCGGCTTGGTTGGAGATGACCTAAATAATCGGGGATAAAATATTGAAATTGTTGGGTAAAATGTCTACAATTTAAAGCTCATACAAGTCTCAAGTAGTGGGTAAAGATTTTGTTTGCTTTGGGTTGGTTTGGTTTTGTTGAATTAAATTAAGGGCAATTTCTTTAAGAGATGTTCTCTCTCTTCCTATATGAACCAAGAAATCACAGTGGGATAAGTGGAAAATTAAATATTCTTTAAACTTAACAAAAAAATTAAGAAAAAAAAAAGGTCGACCCCTGTGGCAAATATAAATATTCTTTAAACTGAACAACAGTTTCTGAATCTAAATTGCTTCCTCTTTGGAGAAAGGTAAGAAGCTTGTGTTGTTGATTGACAACTTGTTTTTTTACTACTGATAATCTTGTTTAGATTTCTCCATGTTTAAGATTGTTCTAGTTTCATTCAACGGTTAAAGGCAAAATGGTTAGTATCGGACAGAATTCGGAACAGACAACTGGTAATCTTCTTCTCTATATAAACGTGGTGTCCTTGGAAGTTTAATATTTGCCCACACCAGGGTGCCACAAACCAATTTCTGGCCACAGTGCAGCTGGAGAATACAGTAAGCATTTGCCAAAGAAGGAGAGGGTCTCACCAGAACTTCGAATCATGATATCAGGATCCGAAGATACAGCCATGTACATTTGCTTCTCCACATCCACTTAGCTTTATGATGAAATCCTCCTCAAGCATCTTCTCTTTCTCTTCAATCAAACTGTTTCCAGTTTTAATAGCCTCCAGAGCTTTATGTGCAGTCCATGCTTGAACTTTATTTGATTTATGCATACATGATTCCTCAACAACATGCAACATCTCATTGCGTGAAGTGTAGGCCAGACAGATTGGAAACACTAACCTGCTGTTCTGCAATAGCCTTCATCAACTTCTGTTGGAATAATATGAGAAATAAAAATAATATTACCGTTCACCACGAATACAGAAATTGAAGTCTGGTTGATGTAAAGAAGTCAATAGCTTCTTGTTGTCCAGCTGCCATTGAAAGGTATTGTTACCTACTGCAGGCCATCCTTGAAGACTAATGAAGATAGCTCCAAGCTAACTTTAGGTGATAAGTTGAAAGTATGGCTAACAAACAAAGAAAAGCCATGAATCAAGGAGTGAATGGTGGAGTAATAGTAACCAACCTTGTCCTATAAATTCAGCCTTCCAGTGAGTTTGTAAATCATCCCAATAAGTGAGCAATTGTGTAGAGAGTGTAAGTGAGGTTTTTGTGAGTTTCTTGTTTTGTAAACTTGTAGTATTATTCTTGGTAGTAATAATACGAATTCGGTTTTTCCTCAAACACTTCCTAAAGTGATCGTGTTTTCACAACAGTTGAGTCGCGGACTAAGTCACTCTCTTTAAGACGTTTCACGGCTCTGTCTAGAATTTGTGCTAACAGTATGTTAGTCCCGCCATCCCCAAGATAAAACAAACCCAGAAAACTCTGTCTCAATCGATTTGCCACAAAATAGATTGGTATAGTTACACCCAAAATATTTGCTCTGGAACATCATCCATATCAAATTTTCTTCTGATGTGAGCTCCATCTTTTCAAAAGCACTCACAATCGCAGGAACTCTAAGATGGGATTCTGGATGCGACTCCATTTAACAAGCATAATCATGAATTACATATTTCTGTTTTCTAATTTAAAGTAAAACCCTCAATTATCTTCTTCTTTCACAAGGAACAAAGAGAACCTGTATTGAGATTAAGAATATATACAAAAGGGGAGCCACAAGTCAATCAAAACATGCAACAAAGCCAAATTTGAGCATCAAGCATGCAATTAAGCTCCACAAGCAGCAGAAAGGCTAAATTTCATGGGTTTCGCATAAACACTTAGATGAGATCAATTAACCCCCAAAATAATTTTAGACAAACAGAATACTAAAATTTTCTTCAGATTAGCATATTGAACCAGTAAGATATACCAATGGATATTGCTCCACCTATATTTCTGAAGTGTGCTTTAAACACAAGAGCCCAACAAAGAAGAATATGCAGAAATAGAGTTGCACATGAGCTTAAGAACAATGCTAGAATCAAGCTCTACGCCTGGAGATTGTGAGATAGTGATCGAAGAATAGCATAGCCAAGTAAGGTTGGTATGAGCCATATTGTGTAATTGCGGGCTTCAATAATGAAATTAATAAAATAATTTCATCGAGCAATATAACATAAGGTCGTATATAAATAAAGGTGTCTGTCGACTTAGAACCTTTATATATTGTTGATGATTCAGATTATACTAGAGTAACTTGTAGTTTTGAACTCTATCTTTGACAACATCACACACAAACCTTTCAAGGGGAAGTCAAAAAGTTGTGCATTACGGGCGTGCACGTATATTCCAGTATAGTGAATGCTCTAGAAATTTTTGCCCAAATTTTCATAAGAAGCAGCCTCACTTCTACATTCACATAGATGTATCTATCAAGAGTACTCTTGTAACTAGATACTCACTCTACATATAGTATAAAACACATTAAGAGTTAAATATAACTCATCATTACATCGCTTCAGGATATCATGCTCTCGGAATGGAACTCACAAATAAAATAATAGTATGATTCATCATCACTTCATGACTTATTATTACTCATTGAACCTATTTCCTGGGATCTCCAGTCTATTAGGTCGGGTTACCATCACTAGTGACTGTCTAATGACAATAGTCTCATTCTTTTCTAGGTATTGAATACATTCTCTCTTGATAGTCCTTTCATCAAATGATCAGCTAAGTTATCATCAGTCTGAGCATGATCCAATTTTACAACTCCATAAGAGAGGTATTCTCTAACTATACTGAGTATTTGCATTCTCTTACTGTCATAATAACAGTGCTGAATATTTACAATAGCCGCGGTACTATCACAATTGATCAAGACAACTGGTATTGATATCTCCCATAAAGGAGTATCTAATAGCAAGCTTCATAATTAAGTTACTTCTTCACTAGTTAATGTTAGTGCTATCAGCTCAGACTACAGGAAATATATCCGCTGGTAGTCTTGGAATCAGAAAACCATCGATAATGTAATTCTAGGTTCACAATCCTTTTCAGGTACCTTATAACCCTCCCAGTAGGATGTCAATGCTCACACCAGGTCTACTAATAAATCTACATAGTAATCCTACGACATATGCAATGTTAGGTCTAGTGTAATCATAAGCATAACGTCAGCTACCAATGTTGTTCGCATATTCAGATTGTCTAACACTGTCACCAATATTCTTGAACAACTTTACACTAGAGTCATAAGGAGTACATACAAATTTATTGTTAGATTCATATTTTTCTGACCCAGTAATTTAATTTCGAGAATTACACTAGTTTCTTCTAAGTTTTTCATTATAAATTTAGAAGACAACATAGACTTTAACAGAATTAACAACATTGGTATGCTCAAAATTGATTTTTGACAACTTTCTCGAAACCCGAATTTTCCGAACCGAGTTCCGTTCTTCGACTTTCCCCCAATGTATAACCAAAGCAACTTATACCACTTGTTGTGATTCTTTGATTACTAAAGAGTGTTTGTGAGGAAAAATCGAATATATTACTACAAGAGTAGACTGTACAAGTGTTTAAACTCTTTACAAAAACATCACTTTCTCTTGCACTCTCTACCTATAGTCTTGAACTGTTCTGTCGTTGGTGTAAACCAAGATAATTGTCAACACACAACTTTACTTCGACCATTTCCCGTTCTACGGTTGTGTTCATTTCGGCCATGAACATTGGTCCTGGATTCATCAAGTACTTTAGGGAATTCAGCCTTTAAAAACTCTCATAGAAGCGGCCTCAATTCTTACTTGAAATAGGTGATCTTCTATAAAGAGGTAATCTGCCTTTATCCCCATTAGGACTTTTCTCCTAATATAGTCATCATTAAAAGCCTTAGTTTATCCTAGCCTTGACAGACAACACTCTGCGTCATTACAGGAATGGGAAAGAGTATAAAACTCTACAATGCTTGTTTTGAATTGCACAAAGTTTCGGTTGTCCCTTTTGAACCTAAATCTTGGGATCTCAAGTCAGCTAGGTTGCGTTTCCACAATGACAATTCTTAATTTATAGGCTTCAAGCCCATTCCCCTCGATGACTTTTCAACTTGCTCTCTAGGTAAACCTTTGGTAAGTGGATCCGCTAGGTTTTCCTTCGATTTGACATAATCTATCGAAATTATGCCACTTGAGAGCAGTTGTCGTATGGTATTATGTCTGCGACGTATGTGTCGAGACTTACCATTATACATTGTATTTTGGGCTCTCCCAATAGCCGATTGACTATCACAATGTATTCATATCGTTGATACTGGTTTGGGCTAATTTGGAATATCCTCTAGGAAATTTCAAAGTCATTCTACTTCTTTCGTTGTTTTGTCTAATGATATGAATTCTGATTTCATAGTAGACCGGGCAATACATGTTTGTGTTAGTGTTCCTAGAACATGCCAAGGATCTAATAAGCAAGAAAAGGTGTTCATAAATTCATTATAAGTTGCAGAATTACTTACATTGAATGAATTTGAGCTTTTAAAATTTTGAATGAAGATCTCCAAGATCCAACCTTTATGTTGATTCCAAGCTTTGAGTTGTGAATGAAGATCTCCAAGATCCAACCTTTGTATTGATTCCAAGCTTTGAATTGGTTTCCCTATCACCTTAGAAGACTTCTTGAAGTGCTAGCTTCTTTGAAATTGCAACAAAATCAAAGAGAGGGAGACTAGAGGTTCACGCCCAAGCAAGGATGAACTAGGGTTTGCTTTGTGTCAAGTGTTGTGTAATGAGAGAGAGAGATTCCTTTTGGTAAAACCAATTTACCATTTTTACCTAAACAAGGTGGTTGGGTAAATGGTTTCACCAAAACCATTCCAAGGTAGTTGGAAAGTTGGTGGCTTGGCATAAATGCCAACTACCCTCCCAACTACCACATGTGAAGTGGGCCCCACATTTGAATTCAAAATTCAAATGGATTCTACGAATGTTTTCCGCGACTCGGATTCGTTTAATCCGATTAAATGAATTTCCGTCGCTAAATAATTAAATCTAATTTAATTAAATGACGACGCCTCGTAAATATATTACGAATGCCGTTTACGAATTAATTCTAAATTAATCTGTTCGCTCGTATTAAAGTCCGACTTTAATTTCGTAATGAAATCCAATTCATATTAATATATCCGATATATTAATTTTAGCCTATACTAATAAATTAAATAGAAAAATCAAATTTAACTATTAAATTTATTTCACCGATTAATTCCAAATTAATCACGTTCTCTCTCTGCCGAACACATTTAATCCCAGATTAAATAAAGCCTCAATTAGTGACGCTATGGGTCATAATTGTCCAACAATCTCCCACTTGGCCTGTAGCCAGTCACTCAATTGTCATACACCCGAACTATGTACGGTTAGCTCAAACTGCTGAGGAAAGGCTTTCGTCAGCGGATTTACGTGATTATCGTCTGATGCGATTTATTCGATCATCACATTACCACGATGTATGATCCGAACGAATCAGATGAATAGTCAAAGTATATATCTGGATCGTTGATGAGACCATTAATTCTTTAGCCTGTGCTAACGCCTAGCTCAACTGCTAACAGAACTATATCTAATCTAATTAGATTTATCATCGACCCAAATGGCTTCTATTGCTGCCTCAGCCGCAGCAATAACCCGCATTTGTTGTTTATTCGGTAACAGTATCTTGCTTGGAAGATTTCCAGCTCACTGTTCCGTTATTCAAACTGTATAGTACCGTTGTTTTTATCGGTTAGGAAACTTGTAGCAGTGATCTCGGTCACTTCAAGTTCTCATTCTCCATAGTTTAAGACATCATCCTTAGTTCTCTAAGATACTAACGGATGTTCTTAATATCAATCCAATGACTATCACTTGGATTAACCTGTTTGTGACTCCATATGCTCAAAGCGTATGAGACACCAGGTCACGTACATTTTTCAATGTACGAGTTCTCAGAGAGTGTTAACAACTTTAAATCTATCCCAGTAGATCTTTATTCCTAGAATAAAGGTTGTTTCTCCCAAGAATTCTACGGAGAATTTTCATGAAAGCAAGCTTTCACCGATTGTAATATGGGAATATCATTTCCAAGAAATGACATATCATCATTATTTAGGACAGTCACTTTCAGTGCGCTCCCACTAACCTCCTTATATACACAAGAATCATTTCTCGTTTTGAATTAAATCATAAACCATTATGATTACATCAAAACGATAATTCCAAGAACCTAATGCTTGCTTCAATCCAAACATGGATCGAATAACCTGCAAACATTGTTTGCTAGTTTTGATACGACAAAATCGTCAGGATGTTGTCGACATCCTTCAAAAGGTTTCCTTTTCAGGAAAGCGATTTTTTCGTTCAGCTGCTATATTTCATAAATGAAACATGCATCATCAGCAAGCATTATCCAAATGGATTTAACGTGGCAACAGGTAAAAGATTTCGTTGTAATCAACATAATGTTGATAACGATACCTTTCCGCTACAAGCCTAGCTTAGTACGTTGGTATGCTGCCATCCACATATGTCTTACTTGAAGACTTATATAGTACCAATAGGCACAATGCCTTGCGGTACAACAACTAGTGTCCAAACATAGTTGTTATACATGGAATCCATTTCGGACTCATGGCACTTTGCCATGATAGGGAGTCGATACCTTGTATCACTTTCTCATACGTAGTCAGTTTCCTCAATAAGATTGACATCTTCATGAGGTGAGATCAGAAACCCATACCTCCCAGGTTGTCTTCTGATTCTCTCCAACCTACACGGTTCTTGTGTATTCGAAGATTATTGGTACAGGTTCATCCTTGATGAACTGTTTATGTTCCATTAAGGACTAGGTGCCTTGAACAGTATTACTCCGATTTTCATCGAGTTTTACTATCCTCCCACTTGCCACTGCATTTCGGTATTCCTCTTAGAAAAACGCATGGCGAGCAACAATTACATTGTTCTCATGTGAGATGTATAAGTACTATACTTTGGTTTCCCTAGGATAACCTACAATTAGGCACTTATCCGATTTGGGTTCTAGTTTGGCATCATCTAAACGTATGTCCAGCATTCCCAAATCATCAGGAATGAGAAAACCATGTTTCTTTCCTGTTCATATTAAATATGAATTCTGTCTAACAGATTTTCATGGAACCTTATTCAAAATAAGTATTGCACTGTTAATGCTTATCCTTTGAAGGAAAATGGTAGCTCAGAGCGACTCATGATTAACCTTATCATGTCCAACAAAATTCGGTTTCTCCGTTCGGACACACCGTCAAACTGACGTGTTCCGGGAGGAGTCCTCATTGAACGAATACTATACTCTTTCAAGTATTTGAAAAACTTATTGCTTAAGTATTTTCCATCTCGGTCTTACTGTGACGGTTTTAATACTTTAGCCGATATGTTTGTCTACTTCGTGTCGAAACTCTAAAATTTTCTGATTTGTGTTTCATAAGAGACACTTAACCATAACGCGATGCCGCATCCGTAAAGGTCACGAAATACTCATATCCACCTCTAGCCTAGCTAGATATGGGCCCACTTACGTCACTATGAACGAGGACTAACAGATCGATGGCGCTTACATTTTTACCAAGTAAAAGGTATTTTAGGTACTTTACCTAATAAACTAGATTCGTAGACATCATTTGAATGGAGTTAAATCCGTCCTAGTATCCACTCTTCAAAAGTGTGGATATACGAGTCTTGTTTAATGTGTCCCATACAACACTTCCACAAATAAGTCTTATCTGTTCAAATCAATTTGAGCTATTTGTTCGTCATATTATATGTTTGAGATTTATTTATATTAGAAATATAATACTGTTATTCACATCTAATGTGTTTATCTCAATATCATCTTTATAAAATAAAACACTTTAGTGTTCTAGAATATAAAGGTATACTCGCAACGAGTTATATCGATATAGAGATAATGTTTCTAGTCAAACTAGTTACATTATAACAGTTTCCTAATTTAAGTACACACCCGAAGGGTAGTTCCTAAACTTAGGTATCTATGGTAAAACAGCGACTTTCGTCCCGTTTCTGATTCGCAGATTAATCTCAATTGATGTCAGTATCCTGCTCATAGCAGATTCTGCACATCAATGCATATTTATGTATCACACTTATTATTTAAAATCCAATTTTAATACTAGTAGTGAACATATTTATGACAAACATATTTGAAGTCAGAGCCTTGCTCGTCTTCAATTCCTTCATGTCTGCTTTGTCCATACGGCAGTCACGCTTCAGTGATCCAATTTGCCACAGTTTAAGCAGACATCTTGGGATATGTCATTTGTCTTCCTAGAAGACAGTAATGGTTTTGTCTTTGCCCTTTTCTATATCCCAGAAGCCTTTGGCCAAGCCTTGGGTTTCTAGAATATCGAAGTAAGGTGCGTCTTGCGCTACTTGCCTTATTGCAAACTTTGGCTTTATCTTCTTGAGAATAGCCATTAACTCTCCAAGAGTTATTAATTGCAATTTAATACTTCTAAGATCTAAGAATAGATCTATGAAGATCCTTCAATTTCTTCATCATACTTTAAGGATCTAATCCTTAGTTCTGATTAGGAAATTAAGGAGTCATTTTGACAAGTATAATGGATTAAGCACTAAAGTTATCATCACATGAATCTTCCAAAGATCATGCTCTACTATTTGCTTAACTCTGGGCTTAGGCCTAATATGTTATTTAATCAAATAAAGTAACTTATTAGTTTCCAGGACCATCCTGAAATTTTATTCCCAATTTGAAAATTAAAGTCGTTTAAACACATTTTCACCCAGGATTATGTTTTAAACACTAATCTTTCAGTTATCTTGATTCCAATAGTCTAACTATCCAATCAACGATTTCGGGTACAATCTAATGTAATGATTACTATAGTCTAACTATATAACTAATTATAATTTTATTGGTTAAAATCAAATATATATTGATTACTATAATCCAATTATATAATCAACTATAAATGATCGGTAAAATTCAAATATATTGATTACTATAATCCAATTATATAATCAACTATAAATGAAGTAGTTTGAATACAGTCTAACTGTTTAATTAAAACAACAATTAAATATTAGTCCAACTAATATATAATTTATTGACGAAATATTGAAATGAGCGCGTATGGCAAGTATCTAAATGAAATTGCAAATCTAATACTTGCCTCCCACTATTTTTCGGCGAGCCTCTAACCCTCTGTTGAGTACTCGGGAAACCTTGTTCCTAGTGGGCTAGGATCCCGTTAAATAACACACAATCTTGACTTTGGCCAACAAATTGTATGATACTTAACTAGGTAGATCTCTAAGATCAATTGGATCTCATCCAATTCCTAGATCCAGTAGGTGGACATCCAAGTCCGAAACACATATACAATATATATGCCAATATATACAATATATTTTCCTAACCTTTTTCCTCTGAATCAACTAAGCCTTGGCTTTGGCACAACAAGCTTAATGATTCCAGTTAAGCGGGACCCATTGACATGGAAAGCTTAGTAATCAATGTCGATGGACAATCTTGACTTTGGCCAACCAATCATGACTTGGACAAGACATCGATATGGAACAAAACTCTCATGATTCAAACACATCCGTAATTGACAAAGGTCTTGACTTTGGCCAACAAACCAATGCCAACTTTGGATCTTGAGTAAGAATCACTCAACGGAAGGAAAAACGCTTAATATGTTTTGAGGGTTTTTCGCGTAAATTGGAAACCAATTTATTATCTTTGATTAGGTCTCATCATACACCCTTAAGCATGCATTCTAAAAGCATAATAAGGTGCGATAAATAAATTAATAATGATATGCGGATGGATATGTCACAAATTATTCCTAGAACAAATCACTCCATTTCCTCTCCCCGGCTAGAACTATTCTAACTTCTACCCAATTACATAATACAATAAAGAAACCTCATTAACATTGAGGGGAATTGGTGAGAAGAGAATTACAAAGAGTAAAGAGATAAAAGGCTGGACACGCAGGTCCAATTTAATAAATTCTAAATTTATTACAACAATTTCCAAAATTGCCCTCACCCTTCTAATATCCATCCGATATACATTATTCATGCAATACATTCATGTATTCATACAAATCATGTTATTCAATCAATCTAATCCAATTAATTAATCTTTGAATTAATGACCATCCAATGTTCAAACAACGATTTGATTTGCGCGAGTCCAACTCGTTTAAGAATAAATACTTAAAGTACGTATTCTTGAATTATATCGAACTACAACTTTAAATCCAATTTATTTGTATTCAATACTAATTCCAATTTAATTTCAAATTAAATACTTACACTTATTTATATGCCTTAAAGACTTGGATTCCAAATCCATTCTTGATGGGTCTCAAAGGCCCAATAACATCCAATTCCATTTTAATTAAAGTCCAATGGGCTTTTAATTAATTCTTAAGGCATGAGCTTGGCCATAATGGGTCAAACCCAAAATGCCAAGGCCCAATAGGAATCACCCTATTGCCTACAAATTAGGCCCAATTAAATTCTTTAAAGGGCCAAGTGATGTATTTGGACTTTATGGAATTGGTTTTGGGCCCAATTGGATCCAATCCAAAAGTCCAAAACCAAACTTGGTCAAACCAAGCCCATTAAGCTCAAATACAAACTTTTAGCCCAATTAAATTATAAAGGCCAATTAATTATAATTTTAATATTCCAAATATTATAATTATTATAATTAAAGTGTATTAGCCATGATTAATCCATTAAACTTAATATTTCCAAAATACCAATCAACTAATTAATCATGCTTAATCCATCAATTTATGTTCAACACAAATTGAAGCCAAAACACATCATTTCATGCTCAACATGCTCTTGAATTTAACATAAACATTATTGACTTTGATTCTAATCTAATCAAACCAACAATCAACATTTAATCATGCATTTAAACACATCCAATGATGTTATAAAAAAAAATTCAAAGTGCAGTCCACTGTAGTAGGGTATTCAGCCAAGCTATGTTTTTTGTAGATTTTGATCCAATCAATTTTCCTCAAATCTAATCATGAACGACTCTAAGTTAACATAATCTAAGCATGCTCAAAGTATCAATTTGAAGAAATCATGCTCAAAACATAAAAGCCCCAAATTTTAGTCTCATGAACCCTAAAATTTTCATGCTTAAAATTGGCTCTTGATACAATTGTTAGTGTTCTTAGAACATGCCAAGGATCTAATAAGCAAGAAAAGGTGTTCATAAATTCATTATAAGTTGCGGAATTACTTACATTGAATGGATTTGAGCTTTTAAAATTTTGAATGAAGATCTCCAAGATCCAACCTTTGTGTTGATTCCAAACTTTGAGTTGTGAATGAAGATCTCCAAGATCTAACCTTTGTGTTGATTCCAAGCTTTGAGTTGGTTTCCCTATCACCTTAGAAGACTTCTTGAAGTGCTAGCTTCTTTGAAATTGCAACAAAATCAAAGAGAGGAAGACTAGAGGTTCACGCCCAAGCAATGATGAACTAGGGTTTGCTTTGTGTCAAGTGGTGTGTAATGAGAGAAAGAGACATGCCTTTTGGTAAAACCAATTTACCATTTTTACCTAAACAAGGTGGTTGGGTAAATGGTTTCACCAAAACCATTCCAAGGTAGTTGGAAAGTTGGTGGCTTGGCATAAATGCCAACTACCCTCCCAACTACCACATGTGAAGTGGGGCCCACATTTGAATTCAAAATTCAAATGGATTCTACGAATGTTTTCCGCGGCTCAGATTCGTTTAATCCGATTAAATGAATTTCCGTCGCTAAATAATTAAATCTAATTTAATTAAATGACGACGCCTCGTAAATATATTACGAATTCCGTTTACGAATTAATTCTAAATTAATCCGTTCGCTCGTATTAAAGTCCGACTTTAATTTCGTAAAGAAATCCAATTCATATTAATATATCTGATATATTAATTTTAGCCTATACTAATAAATTAAATAGAAAAATCAAATTTAACTATTAAATTTATTTCACCGATTAATTCAAATTAATCGCGTTCTCTCTCTGCCGAACACATTTAATCCCAGATTAAATAAAGCCTCAATTAATCCCAGATTAATTTTATCTCTCTAAATTAATCCTAGATTAATTCTAGTTTAAGTCAACTGTCATCGGTGAATCTTTGGGAAGCGACCCAAGAGACCTCTGGATATGTTGGCAGTAAATCCGGTTATCGGACTATCCGATTAAGTGTGTACCTCGTACCACATGCTTACGGATTTACAAGACATGGTTGACTTCTAGCAAAGCACCGTGCCTACCCAATTCTCCAGAAATATTCTTACTGGAATATAAAATCTATGTCAGGCGTAGTATACGTAGTATTGCGTATAGCGATC
Organism: Zanthoxylum bungeanum; assembly: GCA_019454045.1. Taxonomy (NCBI): domain Eukaryota; kingdom Viridiplantae; phylum Streptophyta; class Magnoliopsida; order Sapindales; family Rutaceae; genus Zanthoxylum; species Zanthoxylum bungeanum. Next base: position 25,196 of record SKCR01000148.1, read on the forward strand.
CAGTATCGGATGTCACGTGCTAGGCCTGGGGATGGAATTGTTTCTGCCCCGTACGAAGCACATGTCAGATGTCGGATGTCTGGTAACTAGTCTCTATAATCGGATGAACATGACCTAGTCATATCATCCTGATGACTGCAGTACTTAAGAGTACTAGTTCTGTATCCTATGTGACATCATCTCCACTATGACTGGAGTGATACTTCCGTCTTGACATCACACCCAATACACTATGATTCTCAATATACCCAGCAGAGGCGTACACAGAACCGGTTAAAGCCCTGGACGACCAAAACCAAAGCATATTGATTGTCGCAAGTATTAGCGATGCAAGTCTTAGGTTAAGACCAAATACACCTACCCTGATTTCGGACTTCCATAGTCACATAGTCATACTACCGATGGAATTCCGAGGGGTCTATCCAGAGCGAAGCCGTTTTCCGTACCATCGGTAAAACACAACCTCCTATTACACTTGCAAGAGTATCCAATACCCAAATATATGAGAACTATGCTATTGTGCCCTCACAATGCGCACAAGTGTAATACTAGTCTTTTACGCATTATCGATGTCCAATCTCGATAATACTCTGACTATGGATATTTAATGATTAATCCTTCGAGGACTGATACTGTCTCATATCATCTCAATCCAGGAACTAATCATAATGACCTCATATCATTTATACATCTAGGTGATCTAATCACAAATGATAAGAGTGCAATCTCCTTGTCACATAGTTAATTTGTACAACAACATCATGATCTGTACAAATAGTGACGCTATGGGTCATAATTGTCCAACAGTTTCCCTCGAGGATTTCCATGACACGGCTACACCACCAAGTGTGAAAACAAATCCACTCGTAGATTTGGAATCCACTGTCTCAGATATCCAGTTAGCATCGCTGTATCCCTCTAGAACAGCAGGATATCTCATATAATGCAGACCATATTTTTAAGTTTCTCTCAGATACCTCAAAACTCTTACTATGGCTTTCCAGTGGTTATGTCCTAGATTGCTCGTATATCAGCTAAGCATGTTTACAACTTGAGCGATATCAGGTCATGTGCAATTTATGAGATACATCAGACTTCTGATGATTCTCGAATACTCTAATTGCGATCGCTTGAGCCAGTATTCTTTATAAATGAAGAGTTAGGTCTACATGAGTTCTAGACACATTTAGATCTCATTTATTATATTTCTCAATTGTCTACTCAACATAGTGAGTTTGAGATAATATATACCCCCTCTGATGTTCTGGAAATCTTAATTCCTAAGATTACATCAGCTACTCATAAATCTTTCATATCAAATTTGATGGTCAATACTTTCTTGGTAGACTGAATCATCTCATGATTACTACCAATTATTAGCATATCGTCTACGTAGAGACACACAATGACATGTCCTTTTTTAGTTGATTTGGTGTATACACGCTTATCACACTCATTGATTTTTAATCTACTTGACAACATCTCTTTGTCAAATTTTCCATGCCATTGTTTAGGTTCTTGTTTTAATCAGTATAAGGATTTTACAAGTTTACACACCTTCAGTTATTATCCAGGAACTTTGAAACCTTCTGGTTGTTCCATGTAAATCTTTTCATCTAGTTCACCATTTAAGAATGTCGTCTTTACATCCATTTGATGTATTTCAAGACCAAATAGTTGATATGGCCATGAGCATTTTTATTGACACGATACGAGTCACTAGTGAATAGGTATCAAAGTAATCAAGGCATTCTTTTAGTCTATAACCTTTTATGACAAGTCTTGCCTTGTACTTATCTATCGATCCATCCGGTTTCATCTTTCGTTTGAATATCCATTTGTAGCCCAGTGGCTTACAACCTGGAGTAAGATCAACCAACTCCCAAGTATGATTTTGTAGGATGGAATCAATCTTACTATTGATAGCCTTTTTCCACAAAGGTGCATCCGTCGAAGACATTGATTCTTTATAGCTTTGAGGCTCATTTTCTAACAGGTATGTCAGAAAATCGGGTCCAAATGACTTAGACGTTCTAGCTCTTTTGCTACGTCTAGGTTCAATTTCCTTAACATTTTCATGTTGATCCGATTCTTGGTGAACCTGATCACTGCCTTTGACAGTATTAATAGTTATTTTGAGAGACTTTGTTCTTTGTCTTTCCTTACAAGGAAATGTCTCTTCAAAGAATATCGCATTCCTTGACTCAATTATCATATTTAGATTGATGTCAAGAATTTCTGACTTATGTACCAAGAATCGATACGCACTACTGTTGTGAGCATATCAAATGAATAGACAATCAACAGTCTTGGGTCCTATTTTTTTTAACCTTCTTCGGTTTAGGAACCATCACTTTGGTGAGACACCCCCACACTTTCAGGTATTTGTAGGAAGGTACGTGACCTTTCCACAATTCATATGGTATCTTGTCCAATCTTCTGTAAGGTAGCTTGTTAGAATGTAGTTGGCGGAAAGCAAGGCTTCCCCCCACAAGTTCTAGGGTAAACCAGAACTTGACAACATGGCGTTCATCATTTCCTTCAATGTTCGATTTTTGCGCTCAACAATCCCATTTTGTGGATGCGAATAAGGAGCAGTAGTTTTGTGAATAATTCCATGATTTGAACAATATTCACCAGATGGTGACACATATTCACCTCCTCTACACTCCTGATTCTTTTAATTTTCTTGCTAAGTTGATTTTCAACTTCGTTCTTATAGTGTATAAAGCTCTCAATAGCTTCATCTTTGCTCCTCAACAAATACACATAACAGAATCTTGTGCTATCATCGATAAAAGTGACAAAATACTTTTTACCGCCTCTTGTTTGCACAATATTCATATCACACACATCGGAGTGTACAAGTTCCAAGGGTTCATAAATTCGTTCTATGGAATAAAATGATGCTCTATGCATTTTCACTTCAACACATGCCTTACATTTATGTTGGTTATCAATTGTAAATTTAGGTATAACGTCCATGTTAATTAATTTACGCATTGTATCATAATTAACATGTCCTAACCTCTCATGCCATACATTTTTTACTCAATAATATAAGCGGAAGATGTAGCTTTTTATTAGCACCGTGTCGATTAATAGTCATTACATTGAACTTGAAAAGACCTTCGGTGTGGTATCATTTTCCTACATAGACATCATTCTTAGTCAATACAAATTTATCAGAAACAAATATAAACTTAAAACCATTCTTGCTAAGGAGTGAACCCGAAACCAAGTTCTTTCGAATATCAGGAACCTGCAAGACATTCTTCAATGTAAGCACTTTTCCAGATGTCATCTTCAGAACCATTGTGCCTTATCCAACCACTCTAGAGGTAGAAGAGTTTCTCATTGTCAGATGATCGCCACCATCGACCATCTGATACGAGGAAAATATCTTGCTATCAGCACAAATATGACAAGTAGCCCCAGTGTCTACCCATCATTCTCTCGGATTTCCAACCAAGTTGGCTTTTGTTACAACTGCTGAGAGGTTCATCTCTGAGAACTCATCAGTTAGCTGCTCATCCTCAGTGACATGTATCTCACTTTTCTTTTTCTTGCCTTTGTCTTGAGACTTCTTATTTCTACAGTCATTTGTCATGTGACCGCTTTTTCCACAGATGTAGCACTTCCCCTTGGACTTCTTGTTTGCTTGGGAAGAATCAGCTCCACTGTTCTTTCTCTTTTTGCTACCCTTTCCACCCTCGACGATGTTGGCTTTAGACTCCATAGTCTTGTAGTTGGCCTTCTCGGACTTCCGGTTGTCCTCTTTGATCCTCAATCGAACTGTAAGGTCTTCAAGACTTATCTGCTTCTTCTTTTTTGTTTCAGATAGCTCTTGAAGTCCTTCCATATGATGGTGGAAACTTTTCAATGATTGTGGCAACTTGAAACGTCCCGCAGAGTTTCATTCCCTCATCCAATATTTCATGAATGATTAACTATAGTTCGCCCAACTGAGACATTATCGTCCTTGAATCTACCATCTTGTAGTCCAGGAGCCTACCCACGATAAATTTTTTCTCTCCGACATCCTCGTTTTTGTATTTCTTCTCGAGAGATTCCCAGAGAATCTTCGCAGAAGTCATGCCTTGGTACACATTGTACGGGGTATTGTCAAGTCCTCCCAAGAGGTAATTCTTACACAAGAAGTCGCTTGACGACCATGTCTCTTCTCGCAGTTGCTTGGCTGTTTCTATTTATCCCTCCACAGGACCCGTAGGATCTTTGAGGTACTTAGCCAACTGTAATGTTATCAAGTAATACAATATTTTGCTCTATCATTGTTTAAAGTTTGCTCTATCTAACTTTTTCGGTTTTTCTCAATGAGCAACCGGTACTGCAATATTTTCCGCTAGCCATGTGTAATTGAAAAATCCAAACAGTAATCAATAAGTCTACAAAAGACATATTGAACAACGATCAAACATATGATCTTGTTTAAGTGATATACTAAGAATTCACTAGTTGTTATATTGGACAGTAGTACCAAATAACATAAGTCCTTGAATTTACGACTAAAGTTTCTTATGATAAATGAATATGGAATATTCCCAAATAACAAGGGGGGGTCCGGAGTAACCACTTAAATCCCTGCCCACTTAGGCTCTTATCGCCTTTTTGACAAAATATCTTTTAAACACTTTCTCAATAGAATATCTTAGACATTCAAACTTAGTATTACACTTCAGTTCACAATACAATAATTAATATGTGTAGATTTGTATGTGTAAATATATAAGTCAAACAAGCTTGGACGGAATTACTTGTGTAAAGTTACACTTTTAATTCTCAACCAAGTATGCAACACACGATTAATTTTCAACTTTATCACTATATGTATGCTTGTGATAATTCAACACCCCCTATATAACTTAAACCTATACTTCCAAGTTTATGAAAATACAGTATATGATTTTACTAAGTTATCATTATATTATACATGGTCATATAAATTAACCTAAGTCTATGTTATTATTTGTGAATCTAAAATAAATCCAGGATTAATTTCGTTAGTGTCACGTTCATTAATTCGTTCGAATGAAACTTTCCAGTGAGTTCACGTTCGTGTAGCGTTTGTAAACGCGTTCGAACAAAGTATTCCAGAGAGTTCATGTTCGTGTTACATTCGTAAATTCATTCGAACGAACTGTTCCAGAGAGTCCACGTTCGTGTTGCGTTCGTAAACGCGTTCAAACATTCTTTGACATAAGACTGGCATTCGAGTTACGTTTGAAGTCGCGTTCGAACGAGACTACGAAAAACAGAACTACACATATTTATTATTGTATTGTGAATTGAAGTGCAATACTAAGTTTGAATGTCTAAGATATTCTATTGAGAAAGTGTTTAAAGGATATTTTGTCAAAAAGACGATAAGAGCCTAAGTGGGCAGGGATTTAAGTGGTTACTCCGGACCCCCATCGTCCTCTGGGAATATTCATTTATTCACTTATCATAAGAAACCTTAGTCGTAAATTCAAGGGCTCGTGTTATTTGGTACTGCTGTCCAATATAACAACGAGTGGGTTCTTAGTATATCACTTAAATAAAATCATTTGTTTGATCGTTATGCAATCAGTTTTTTGTAGACTTATTGATTACTATTGGTTTTTCCAGTTACACATAGTTAACGGAAATATCGAGTACCGATCGCTCATGGAGAAAAACCGGAAAATTTTGGTGGAGCAACCTTTAAACAATGGCAGAGCAAAATATTGTTCTACTTGACAACGCTGCAGTTGGCTAAGTACCTCAAAGATCCTTCGGGACCTGTGGAGGGAGAAACGGAAACAGCCAAACAACTGCGAGAAGAGACATGGTCGTCAGACGACTTCTTGTGCAAGAACTACCTCTTGGGAGGACTTGACAATACCCTGTACAATGTGCACCAAGGCATGATTTCTGTGAAGATTCTTTGGGAATCTCTCGAGAATAAATACAAAACTGAGGATGTCGGGCAAAAGAAATTTGTCGTGGGTAGGTTCCTGGACTACAAAATGGTAGATTCAAGAACGTTAATGTCTCAGTTCGGTGAACTACAATTGATCATTCATGAAATATTAGATGAAGGAATGAAACTCTGCGAGAAGTTTCAAGTTGCCACAATCATTGAAAAGTTGCATCCATCATAGAAGGACTTCAGGAGCTATCTGAAACACAAAAAGAAGCATATGAGTCTTGAAGACCTTGGAGTTCGATTGTGGATCGAATAGGACAACAGGAAGTCCGAGAAGGCCAGTTACAAGACTATGGAGTCTAAGGCCAACATCGTCGAAGGTGGAAAGGGTAGCAAAAGGAGAAAAAATAGTGGAGCTGATTCTTCCTAAGCGAACAAGAAGTTCAAGGGGAAGTGCTACAACTGTGGGAAAAACGGTCACATGGCAAAGGACTGCAGAAATAAGAAGTCTCAGGACAAAGACAAGAAAAAGAAAAATAAGGCCCATGTCACTGAAGATGAACAACTAACTGATGAGATCTCAGAGATGAACCTCTCAGCAGTTGTAATAGAAGCCAGCTTGGTTGGAAATCCGAGAGAATGGTGGGTAGACACTGGGGCTACTTGTCATATCTGTGCTGATAGCAAGATGTTTTTCTCGTATCAGAAGATCGATGGTGGCGATCATCTGACAATGGGAAACTCTTCTACCTCTAGAGTGGTTGGACAAGACACAGTGGTTCTGAAGATGACATCTGGGAAAGAGCTTACATTGAAGAATGTCTTGCATGTTCTTGATATTCGAAAGAACTTGGTTTCGGGTTCACTCCTTAGCAAGAATGGTTTCGAGCTTGTATTTGTTTCTGATAAGTTTATTTTGACCAAGAATGAGGTTATGTAGGAAAATGATACCTCACTGTGGGCCTTTTCAAGTTCAATGTAATGACTGTCAATCGACACAGTGCTAATAATAAATCTACATCTTCCGCTTATATTATTGAGTCACAAAATGTATGGCATGGGTGGTTAGGACATGTTAATTATGATATATTGTGTAAATTAATTAACATGTTCCTTATACCTAAATTTACAATTGATAACCAATATAAATGTGAGGCATGTGTTGAAGCAAAAATGCATAGAGCATCATTTCATTCCATATAACGATGTTCTAAACCCTTGGAACTTTTACACTCTGATGTGTGTGATATGAATGTTGTGCAAACAATAGACGGTAAAAAGTACTTTGTCACTTTTATCGATGATAGCACAAGATTTTGTTATGTGTATTTGCTGATGAGCAAATGTGAAGCTATTGAGAGCTTTATACATTATAATAACGAAGTTGAAAATCAACTTGGCAAGAAAATCAGAAGAATCATGAGGGATAGAGGTGGTGAATATGTGTCACCATTTGGTGAATATTGTTCCAATCATGGAATATTCACGAAACTACTGCTTCTTATTCGTCTCAACAAAACGGGATTGTTGAGCGTAAAAATCAAACGTTGAACGAAATGATGAACGCCATGTTGACAAGCTTTGGTTTACCCCAGAACTTGTGGGGGAAGCCTTGCTTTCTGTGAACTACGTTCTGAACAAGCTACCTCACAGAAGATTGGACAAGACATCATATGAATTGTGGAAAGATCACGTATCTTCCTACAAATATCTGAAAGTGTGAGGGTGTCTTGCCAAAGTAATGGTTCCTAAACCTAAGAAGGTTAGAATAGGAACCAAAACTGTTGATTGTATATTCATTAGATATGCTCGCAACAATAGTGCGTATCGATTCTTGGTACATAAGTATGAAATTCCTGACATCAATCCGAATATGATAATTGAGTCAAGGAATGTGATATTTTTTGAAGAGACATTTCCTTGTAAGGAAAGACAAATAACATAGTCTCTCAAAAGAACCATTGATACTGTCAAAGACAGTGATCAGGCTGACCAAGAGTCAGATCAACACGAAAATATTGAGGTAATTGAATCTAGACGTAGCAAAAGAGCTAGAACGTCTAAGTCATTTCGACCCAATTTTCTGACATACTTGTTAGAAAATGAGCCTCAAAGCTATAAAGAAGCAATGTCTTCGTCGGAGGCACTTTTATGGAAAGAGGCTATCAATAGTGAGATTGATTCTATCCTACAAAACCATACTTGGGAACTGGTTGATCTTCCTCCAAGTTGTAAGCCATTGGGCTACAAATGGATATTCAAACGAAAGATGAAACCGGACGGATCAATAGACAAGTATAAGGCAAGATTTGTCATAAAAGGTTATAGACAAAAAAAGGCCTTGATTACTTTGATACCTATTCACCAGTGACTCGTATCACGTCAATAAGAATTCTCATAGACATAACATCTATATTTGGTCTTGAAATACATAAATTGGATGTAAAAACGACATTCTTAAATGGTGAACTAGATAAAGAGATTTACATGGAACAACTAGAAAGTTTCAATGTTCCTGGACAAGAACAGAAGGTGTGAAAACTTGTAAAATCTTTATACGGATTAAAACAAGCACCTAAACAATGTCATTGTGTGTCTCTACGTAGACAATATGCTGATAATTGGTAGTAATCATGAGATGATTCAGTCTACCAAGAAAGTATTGACCAGCAAATTTGATATGAAAGATTTAGGAGTAGCTGATGTGATCTTAGGAATTAAGATTTACAGAACATCAGAAGGGTGTATATTATCTCAAACTCACTACATTGAGAAGATTCTTGAGAAATATAATAAAGGGGATCTAAATGGGGCTACAATTCATATAGACCTAACTCTTCATTTATCAAAGAATACTGGCTCAAGCGTATCGCAATTAGAGTATTTGAGAATCATCAGAAGTCTGATGTATCTCACAAATTGCACATGACCTGATATCGCTCAAGCTGTAAACAAGCTTAGCAGATATACAAGCAATCCATGACATAACCACTGGAAAGCCATAGTAAGAGTTTTTAGGTATCTGAGAGAAACTTCAAAATATGGTCTGCACTATATGAGGCATCCTGCTGTTCTAGAGGGATACAGAGATGCAACTGGATATCAGATACAGAGGATTTCAAATCTACGAGTGTATTTGTTTTCACACTTGGCGGTGCAGTCGTCTCATGGAAATCCTCGAGGCAAACATATATAGCCCGGTCTACTATGGAATAAGATTTTATAGCATTAGACAAAACAGCAAAAGAAGCGGAATGGCTTCGAAATTTCCTAGAGGATATTCCAAATTGGCCTAAACCAGTGCCAGCGATACGCATATATTGTGATAGTCAATCGGCTATTGGGAGAGCCCAAAATACAATGTATAATGGTAAGTCTCGACACATACGTCACAGACATAATAACATACGACAACTGCTCTCAAGTGGCATAATTTCGATAGATTATGTCAAATCGAAGGAAAACCTAGCGGATCACTTACCAAAGGTTTACCTAGAGAGCAAGTTGAAAAGTCATCGAGGGGAATGGGCTTGAAGCCTATAAATTAATAATTGTCACTCTGGAAACCCAACCTAGCTGACTTGAGATCCCAAGATTTAGGTTCAAAAGGGACAACTGAAACTTTATGCAATTCAAAACAAGCATTATAGAGTTTTATACTCTTTCTCATTCCTGTAATGACGCAGAGTGTTGTTTGTCAAGGCTAGGATAAACTAAGGCTTTTAATGATCACTATATTAGGAGAAAAGTCCTAATGGAGGTAAAAGCAGATTACCTCTTCATAGTAGATCACCTATTTCAAGTAAGAAATGAAGCAGCTTCCATGGAAGTTTTTAAAGGCTGACTTCTCTAAAGGACTTGATGAATCCAGAACCAATGTTCATGGCTGAAATGAACATAACCGTAGAACGGGAAATGGTCGAAGTAAGTTGTTTGTTGGCAATTGTCTTGATTTACACTAACGGCGGAACAGTTCGAGACTATGGGTCACTAGTTCGCCAAGTAAATCTGATTGTCATTCACTAGGAAATGTTCAAGGTGAAAGTTACCTATTTCGATGCAGTTTTATTTCACTGAAACTCTTTTAAGTGTCTGCATTAATATTTAGATAATTATGGGGGATTGTTGTAAATTCTCTAAATATATAGTATGAGTGTAGGATGGTCATGTCATTTGGTTGTGCCTTATGGAAAAGACACAAACATGTATGGACATGTCCTCTTAAATGAAAGGATGAGACTCAAGGTCTCAATGGGCATTAGGGAGGGGTATAACCCTTAGGAGGGTCACACCCCAAACCAAAGGGTATCCTCAAAGTCACTCTTCCATGCCTATTTAAAGAGGCTTTGGGTTCATTCTTAGGATATAGAAAATATACAAGTCTTCCTTGTCTAGGAAAATCCTTTAAAGTCAAGAGAGTTTCCACTATTGTCCTTGTTCGAATTCTTGTGTAAAGAGCACCCCTTCAACAAGAAGCATCCAAGTGATCCTGGGAGAACGTTAGCCACAAAACCATTTGTAAAGCACCGAGGCGGGGCTAATAAGTTCTTAAGGACAGTGGCAACTCGACTTGTTTTCTGTTTCATCATCATCTTTAAGTTTTTCAGGTTTTTCTAAGCTTTATGGTTTATGTTTAATATTGGCATGATAGTGGATAATTAAGTTATTTGATGCATGTTAATTTCGTTTAATGACACATATTTGACCACATTCGATACAAATTCGATTCGCTGATTCGTTTTGCCACCCCTAGCTTTGATATAAAGAAAATGTACTCTTTGCTGTTGGGAAACATTGAATGTTGTGTTTCCCATCCATATTTATGTTTCCGTTTATCCCGCTACCTAATAATCATATAATATTGATGCAGAATTAAATTTTAAAAGGCCGCTCCCCAAATTGCGGATGAAGTTATAGTTCAGAATTAAGCATGGTTCAAAATTTTGAATTTCAATTGCACAGCATTCTCAATCCTTTTTTTTCCAATCCACACATTGAAAATCAAACTCTTTTACTTCTGAAATATTTTCTATGAATTGATTGAATTCAACCAGATTTAATCAGCTATGAATTCAAAATACATAACTTGAAATTAAAAACAGAACATAAGTAAAGGCATGTTGAAGTTATGAACTCGGATCAGAAACATAATTTGTTAAGTAAAGGCAAGTTGGTGTTATGAACTCACATCAGAAACAGAACTTGAAGTTATGAACTCAAAATACAAAATAAATTAAAGCATCAAGCATTCGATTCATAAATAGCAGGTAACTAACATATGTACCTTTTGCCTATTGTTTCGATTTTCAGCAGCAGGAACGTGAGTTGGTATAGCTTTATAGGCGACTGTTAGCGTCAACTGCAGACGGTTAGCAGCGGTTTTGATTTTTGAACGGTAGCATTAGCAGCGGTTTCTAGGTTGGAAATTAGGGACGGGCTGGCATCGACAGAGTTTTAATCCGGCGATTTTCTTATAGGTTGGGGCTAGTACCTTAATTAATAAGGTAAAGTCTCCACCCGATTTTTTATTAGATATAATATTAAAAGAAAATTGATCATCCCACCCCTCCCTGCCACCTCCTGCCATTTCCCTCCTCTTTGTCCCCTAATAAATTTACCATAATATCATTCTCATTGTGTGAAATGACTCAAACAATTATTACATATTACAAAATGTATGTATTTATATATATTAATTTAAAAATAATTATATACTAATTATGTTGGAGTTAGCTAAGGTCAAAAGATCTTAAACAAGCATGAAATAAGTGTGAATACAATCACGGAGTTGCGGAATACTCACATCGATCGGTTGAGCGACGCGCGAGGCAACAAAAAATTCTTTTTCTGCCCACTGGACTGCATTCGGAAATTCACTTTCCAAGCTCACTGGTTTCGGCCATTTGAGGTCTTCGTCAAGCTCCAAGCTTCGTCGAATGATTCTCGGCTCATGGGTGGACTTCTCTATCACCTTCGTATGTCTCTCGGAGTGCTAGCTCTCTTGATTTTTACCGCAAAAACCAAGCACTTTAGCTTCCCTTCTCACGATTTTCTGGGTAGAAAACCAGTGAAGAATTTGTCACCAAGGGCGTGAGAGAGAGATGATAAAAGAGAGGAGAGATGATGAAAATGTGTAATTGTTTTTGGTTTATTTATTTTCAAAAAACATGTACCAAATTTTGGCTTTAGAAAAGTCAAACCAATTAAAGCCATTAATGCCAACCACACACATCAACTCACATCCATCAATCAATGAATAGTGACTGGCGTCAATCACTCAAAGTGAAAGACATTCATCACTTGATTGATGAATGATGTGACGCTAGTTGCGACTAGCGATTTGACGCTTGATTTGATTTACGTGCCGCACTCGAATTCAAAATGCAAATGCGCTCGTAAATAATCTCGGGCTCGGGTTCGCTAATTCCAAATTAACAAATTTTCCGTTGCGACGTAATTAAATCTAATTTAATTAAATAATCATGCCAAGCATAATCACTATTCACATCGCTAACGAATTAATTCTAAATTAATTCATTAGCCCGAATTAAAATCTAATTTTAATTCTGCGTCGAAATCCAATTTCGTTTAATATATCGAATATATTAATTAATCGATTAATTCCAAATTAATCGTTATCTCTCTTTAATTGATATTTTATCCCAGATAAAATATCTCCGCAATTAATCCCAGATTAATTTTCTCTCTCATCTTATTAATCCCAGATTGATGAAAGTGCGAGTCATACGTCATCGGTGAATCTTTGGAAGCGACCCATGAGATCCCCCGATATGTTGGCAGTAAATACGGTCGTCGGACTATCCGAACACGTAAGTACCAAGTACTACGTTTTACCGATTACAAGACAAGGTTGGCTTCTAGCAAAGCGCCATGCCTACCCAATTCTCCTGAAATATCCTTACAGGAATAAAGACCTATATCAGGCGTAGTATACGTGGTATTGCGTATTTATGTCAAGTATCTGATGATCACATGCAAGGCCTGGGGATGGTACAGTGTCTGCCCCGTACGAAGCATATATCGGATAACGAGCAACTAGTCTCTTTAAAATCGAATAAGCATGACCAAGTCATATTATCCCGACGGTTGCAACCTTTTTTATAGAACCAGTTCTGTATCCCTACGCGATCATCAACTCCATATGACTAGAGTGACACTTCCGTCTTGACATCACACCCAACACACTACGATTCTCAATATACCCAGCATTGGCGTACACAGAACCTGTTAAAGCCCTGACGACCGCAACCAAAATATATTGATTGTCGCAAATATTAGCGGTGCAAGTCTCAGGTTAAGACCAAATACACCTATCCTGATTTCGGACTTCCATAGACACGTAGTCATACTACCAATGGAACTCCGAGAGGGTCTATCCAGAGCGAAGCTGTTTCCCGTACCATCGGTAAACACAACCTCCTATTACACTTGCATGAGTATCCTATTCCCAAACATATGAGAACTATGTCGTTGTGCCCTCACAACACGCACAAGTGTAATACTAGTCTTTTACGTATTTATCGATGTCCAATCTTTACAATACTCTGACTATGGATATTTAATGATTTATCCTTCGTGGATTGATACTGTCTCATATCATTCTCATCCAGGAACTAATCATATGGACCTCTCATCATTTATACATCTTGGTGATCTAATCACAAATGATAAGAGTGCAATCTCCTTTGTCAATAGTTAATTTGTACAACAACACCATGATCTGTACAAATAGTGACGCTATGGTCATAATTATCCAACAATCTCCCACTTGGCCTATAGTCAGTCACTCGAGTGTCTAACACCCAAACTATGTAATGTTCGCTCAAATTGCTGAGAAAGGTTTTCATCAGTGGATTTTCATGATTATCATCTGATGCGATTTATTCGATCATCACATCGCCATGATGTATGATCTGAACGAATCAGATGAATATCGAAGTATTTATCTGGATCTTTGATGAGACCATTAATTCTTTAGCCTGTGCTGACGCCTAGCTCAGCTGCTTACAGAATTATATCTAATCTAATTAGATTTGTTATCGATCCAAATGGCGTTTATTGCTGCCTCAGCTGCAGCAATAACCAGCATTTGTTGTTTATTTGGTAACAATATCTTGCTTGGAAGATTTCCAGCTCACTGTACCGTTATTCAAACTGTAAAGTACCGTTTGCGACTTATAGTCGTTTTATCGGTTTAGGAAACTTGCTACAGTGATCCCAGTCACTTCAAGTTCTCATTATCCATAGATTAAGACAGCATCCTTAGTTCTCTAAGATACTAACGAATGTTCTTAACATCAATCTAGTGACTATCATTTGGATTGGCCTGTTTGTGAATCCATATGCTCAAAGCGTATGAGACACCAGGTCGCATACATTTTTCAATGTACGGTTTCTCGGAGAGTTTTCATGAAAGCCAAGCTTTCACCGATTATTATGGGAATATCATTTCCAAGAAATGACATATTATCATTATTTTATAGGACAGTCTTGTCAGTGCGCTCACACTAACCCTCTTATATACACAAGAATCATTTCGTTTTGAATTAAATTATACACCATTATGATTACATCAAAATGATAATTCCAAGAACCTATTGCTTACTTCAATCCAGGAATGGATCGAATATCCCACAAACCTTGTTTGCTAGTTATTGGTACGACAAAACCGACAGGATGTTGTAAATCCTCCAAAAGGTTTCCTTTTCAGGAAAGCGATTTTCCCGTTCAGCTGTCATATTTCATCTATGAAACGTGCAGCATTAGCAAGCATTATCCAAATGGATTTACCGTGGCAACATGTAAAAGGTTGAATCGAAATCAACATAATGTTGATAACGATACCTTTCCGCTAAAAGCCTGGCTTTATACGTTGGTATGTTTCCATCCATGTACGTCTTCCTTGAAGACTTATACAGTGCCAGTAGGCACAATGCCTTGCAGTACATAAACTAGTGTCCAAACATAGTTGATATACATGGAATCCATTTCCGACTCATGACACTTTGTCATAATCAGGGAGTCGATACCTTGTATCACTTCCTCATACGTAGTCTGTTGGTATACCTCAATAAGATAGACATCTTTATGAGGTGAGATCAGAAACCCATACCCAGGATGTTTTCTGACTCTCTCCGACTTACGCGTTCTTGTGTAGTCGAAGATTAATGGTTTAGTTTCATCCTTGATGAACTATTTATGTTCCATTAGGAATCGGCGCCTAGAATAGTATTACTCCGATCTTCATCGAGTTTTACTATCCTCCCACTTACCACTGCATATCGGTATTCCTCTTAGGAAAACCGCATGGTGAGCAACAATTAAATTGTTCTCTTGTGAGTTGTATAAGTAATATACTTATGGTATCCCTAGGATAACCTATAATTGGCACTTATCCAAATGGAGTTTTAGTTTGGTATCATCCAAACATATGCCTAGCATACCAAATTTCAGGAATTATGAATGTGAAACCGATTTCTTTCCCGTTCATATCTAATATGAAGTCTTTCAAACAGATTTTTAATTGAACCTTATTCTAAATAAGTTCTGCACTGTTTATGCTTATCCGTTGAAGGAAATGGTAGCTCAGAGCGACTCATGATTAACCTTAATCATGTCTAACATAATTCGGTTACTCAGTTCGGACACACCGTCAAACTGACGTGTTCCGGGAAGAGTCCTTTTAGAAAGAATACTATACTCTTTCAAGTATATTAGAAACTTATTGCTTAAGTATTTTCATCATGGTCTAACCGTGACGATTTAATACTTTAGTCGATCTGTTTGTCTATTTCGTGTCGAAACTTTAAAAGTTTCCGATTTGTGTTTCTAAAGAAACACATAACCATAACGAGATGCCACATCCATATAGGTCACAAAATATTCATATCCACCTCTAGCCTAGCTAGATATGGGCCCACTTGCTTCACTATGAACTATAGCTTACAGATCGGTGGCACTTGCACTTTTACCAAGTAAATAGTGTTATAGGCACTTTGCCCAATAAACTAGATTCGTAGAATTTATTTGATTGGAATCAAATCAGTCCGAGTACCCACTCTTCGAAAGTGTGGATATAAGATTCTTGTTTAATTGTGTCCCAGACATCAATGCCACATAAAGTTTCTTCTGATCAAATCAGTTTGAGCTATTTGTTTGTCATGATATACATTTGAGATTTTATTTATATTCAAATATAAATTCTGTCATTTCACATCTAATGTGTTTATCTCAATATCATCTTTATATAATAAAACACTTTAGTGTTCTAGAATATAAAGGTTCACCCACAGCGGGTTAAACACTGATATAGAGATAAGTATCTAGTCAAACTAGTTACATTATAACAGTTTCCTAATTTAAGTACACACCCGAAGGTAGTTCCTAAATGTAGGTATTTACGTTCAAAACAGCGACTTTTGTCCCGTTTCTGATTCGCAGATTGATCTCTATTGAAGTCAGTATCATGTTCAAAACAGATTATGAACATCAATACATATATTTATGTACCACACTAAGTATTTAAAATCCAATTTCATACTAGTAGTGAACATAATTTATGACAAACATATTTGAAGTCAGAGTCTTGCCCCGTCTTCAATTCCTTCATGTCTGCTTTGTCCAAACGGCAGTCACGCTTCCGCGATCCCGTTTGCCACATTCAGGCAGACATTTTGGGATATGTCATTTATCTTCTCAGAAGATTATAATGATTTTGCCTTTGCCCTTTTCCATATTCCAGAAGCCTTTGGCCAAGCCATGGGTTTCTAGAATATCGAAGTAAGGTGCGCCTTGCGCTACTTGCCTTATTGCGAAAGTTTGACTTTGTCTCATTGAGAATAGTCATTAACTCTCCAAGAGTTATCATTGCAATATAGTACTTCTAAAATCTAAGTTAATAGATTTATGAAGATCCTTAATTTCATTATCATACTTTAAGGATCTAATCCTTAGTTCTGATTCAGAAATTAAGGAGTCTACTACGACAAGCTTAATGGATTAAGCACTTAAGTTGTCATCACATAAATCTTCCAAAGATCATGCTCTACTATTTTGCTTAACTTCTGGCTTAGGCTTAATATGTTATTTTATCCAATAAAGTAACTTATTAGTTTTTCCAGGACCATCCTGAAATTTATTCCCAATTTGAAAATTAAACCATTTAAATACATTTTCCCTAGGATTATGTTTTAAATGTCATCTTTCATTTATATCTTGATTCTAATAGTCCAACTATTTAATCAACGATTTCGGTACTATTTATTATAATGATTACAATAGTCCAACTATTTAATCAACTATAATTTAATATATTAAAATCAATTATATTGATTATTATAATCCAATTATAAAATCAACTATAAATGAATAGTTTGAATATAGTCCAACTATTTATTAAACAACAATTTAAATATTAGTCCAACTAACATTTAATTTATTTGACGAATGATATTTGATTTGAGCTCGTATGGCGAGTAATTGAACGAATATTGCAAATTCAATTCTTGCCTCCCACTATTTTTCGGCGAGCCTCTAACCCTCTGTCGAGTACTCGGGAAACCGTGTTTCCTAGTAGGCTAGGATCCCGTTAAATATCACACAATATTGACTTTGGCCAACAAATTGTATGATAATTAACTAGGTAGATCTCTAAGATCGATTGGATCCAATCCAATTCCTAGATCCGATAGGGGGACATCCAAGTCCGAAACATATATCTTATATATGCCAATACATCCAATGTATTACCTAACCTTTTTCCTCTGAATCAACTAAGCCCTGGCTTTGGCACAACAAACTTAGTGATCCCAGTCAAGCGCGACCCATTGACCATGGAAAGCTTCGTAATCAATGTCGATGGACAAGAAGTGGTCTTGACTTTGGCCAACAAACCACAACTTGGACAAGACACTGATATGGAACAAAGCCTTCGTGATTCAAACACATCCTCGACAGACAAAGGCCTTGACTTGGCCAACAAACTAATGTCGTCTTAGATCTTGAGTAAGAATCGCTCAATGGAAGGAAAGACGCTTAATATTTAGCGAGGGTTTTTCGCGTGCAAATTGGCAACCAATTTATTATCTTTGTTAAGGTCTCATCATCATAAACACCCTTAAGCATGCGTTCTAAACACATAATAAAGTGCATATGAATAAAATAATAATGATATGCGGATGGATACTTTACACATTGATCCTAGATCAAATCTCTCCATTTCTCTCTTCCGCTAGCACGAGTATCAATACTACACTTCTAAAGAAACCTCATTTACATTAAGGGGAATAGGTGAGAAGAGAATACAAAGAATTGAGAGGTATAAGGTTGGACACGCAAGTCCAATTAATAAATTCCAAATTTATTACAATTTCTAAAATTGTCCCACCCATCTAATATCCATCCGATATAAACTATTCATGCATCGCAATCATGTATTCACACAAGCATATTATCAATCAATCTAATCAAATTAATTAATCTGATAATTAGTGATCATCCAATGTTCAAACAACGATTTGATTTTGCTTGAGTCAAACTTGTTTTTGCGAATAAGAACTCAAAGTACGAATTCTCGAATTAAATTAAATTACATAATTAAATCCAATTCAATTTGTATTTAATACTAATTCGTTATTTAATTCCAAATTAAATATCACACTTTATTAATAAACCTTTTACGATTTAAATTCTAAATTTAATCGTTACGGGTCTCAAAGCCCGATTAACGTCCAACGTCAATTTAATTAAAGTCCAATGGGCTTTTAATTAATTTCTTGAGGCGTGGACTTTTGGTCAACTCGGGTCAAACCCAAAAACCAAAATCCAATCCGGGAGTTATCCCATAAGCCTAGAAATCAATCTTGGCCCATTAGGCCCAATTAAACTTTAAAGGTTCATTAGTCATATTTGGGCTTTATGGATGCGGTTTTGGGCCCAATTGGATCCACCAATTTTGCCTAAACCTAACTTAGTATTACCAAGCCCATTTAGCCCAATAACAACTCAACAAGCCCAAATCCAATTTAAGGCCCAAATAATTAAATTCCAAAAATCCAATTTTCCCAATTTAATTACACTAAAGTGTATAACACAATTAATCACCCAAATCAATATTTCCAAAACATTAATTTATACAATTAATCATGCTCAAATACAACAAAACATGTCCAACACATTTTATCAAAAATCAAACCCATTTTCATGTTATATCATTCTTGGCAATTTGGGGATTTTACGTCCGATTCGGTTTCAATCCAATTAATTCCACAATTGACATTAAATCATATTCCCGAATGATTTCCAACACATCCAATGATCAAAAATCAAAAATTCCAAGACAATAGGGTAAGGTGGACATTCGGCCAATACAACAAAATTGGGCAAATTTGTTCCAAATAAAATTTCTTCAAATTGATCAAATCAATCCTCAATTAAAACATATTAAACATATTCATTCATCCAATTTCACAAATCATGCTCAAACACATTTTTACCCAATTTTAAGCCCTAAATCAATTTCATGCTTTAACATTGCTCTTGATGCCATTGTTGGAGTTAGCTAAGGTCCCAATATCTTAAACAAGCATGAAATAAGTGCGAATACAATCACGGAGTTGCGGAATACTCACATCAATCGGTTGAGCGACGCGCGAGGCAACAAAAATTTCTTTTTCTGCCCACTGGACTGCATTCGGCAGTTCACTTTCCAAGCTCACTGGTTTCGGCCATTTGAGGTCTTCGTCAAGCTCCAAGCTTCGTCGAATGATTCCCGGCTCATGGGTGAACTTCCTTATCACCTTCGCATGTCTCTCGGAGTGCTAGCTCTCTTGATTTTTGTCGCAAAAACCAAGCACTTTAGCTTCCCTTCTCACGATTTTCTGGGCAAAAAACCAGTGAAGAATTTGCCACCAAGGGCGTGAGAGAGAGAGGATAAAAGAGAGGAGTGATGATGAAAATGTGTAATTGTTTTTGGTTTATTTGTTTTCAAAAAACATATACCAAATTTTGGCTTTAGAAAAGTCAAACCAATTAAAGCCATTAATGCCAACCACAACATCAACTCACATCAACTTCCTCAATCAATGAATAGTGACTGGCGTCAATCACTCAAAGTGAAAGACATCCATCACTTGATTGACGAATGATGTGACGCTAGTTGCGACTAGAGATTTGACGCTTGATTTGATTTGCGTGCCGCACTCGAATTCGAAATGCGAATGCGCTCGCAAATAATCCCGGGCTCGGGTTCGCTACTTCCAAATTAACGAATTTTCCGTTGCGACGTAATTAAATCTAATTTAATTAAATAATCAGGCCAAGCATAATCACTATTCACTTCGCTAACGAATTAATTCTAAATTAATTCGTTCGCCCAAATCAAAATCTAATTTTAATTCCGCGTCGAAATCCAATTTCGTTTAATATATCGAATATATTAATTAACGATTAATTCCAAATTAATCGTTATCTCTCTTTAATTGATATTTTATCCCAGATAAAATATCTCCGCAATTAATCCCAGATTAATTTTCTCTCTCATCTTATTAATCCCAGATTAATGAAAGTGCGAGTCATACGTCATCGGTGAATCTTTGGGAAGCGACCCATGAGATCCCCCGATATGTTGGCAGTAAATACGGTCGTCGGACTATCCGAACACGTAAGTACCAAATACTACGTTTTACCGATTTACAAGACAAGGTTGGCTTCTAGCAAAGCGCCATGCCTACCCAATTCTCCGGAAATATCCTTACAGGAATAAAGATCTATATCAGGAGTAGTATACGTGGTATTGAGTATTTATATCAAGTATCTGATGATCACATGCAAGGCCTGGGGCTGGTACAGTGTCTGCCCCGTACGAAGCATATATCGGATAACGAGCAACTAGTCTCTTTAAAATCGAATAAGCATGACCAAGTCATATTATCCTGACGGTTGCAACCTTTTTTAGAGAACCAGTTTTGTATCCCTACGCGATCATCAACTCCATATGATTGGAGAGACACTTCCGTCTTGACATCACACCTAACATACTACGATTCTCAATATACCCAGCATTGGCGTACACAGAACATGTTAAAGCCTTGGACGACCGCAACCAAAGTATATTGATTGTCGCAAGTATTAGAGGTGCAAGTCTCAGGTTAAGACCAAATACACCTACCCTGATTTCGGACTTCCATAGACACGTAGTCATACTACCAATGGAACTCCGAGGGGGTCTATCCAGAGCGAAGCTGTTTCCCGTACCATCGGTAAACACAATCTCATATTACACTTGCATGAGTATCATATACCCAAACATATGAGAACTATGTCGTTGTGCCCTCACAACACGCACAAGTGTAATACTAGTCTTTTACGTATTTATCGATGTCCAATCTCGACAATACTCTGACTAGGGATATTTAATGATTTATCCTTCGTGGATTGATACTGTCTCATATCATTCTCAATCCATGAACTAATCATATGAACCTCTCATCATTTATACATCTTGGTGATCTAATCACAAATAATAAGAGTGCAATCTCCTTTGTCACATAGTTAATTTGTACAACAACACCATGATCTGTACAAATAGTGACGCTGTGGGTCATAATTGTCCAACAAATTATAACTCACTTTCCCATTTTATTAATTATTATTATTTTCTATTTTTTTGTTAATAAATATTACAGATTTCGTATCTATTCATTTATTTTTTTGATTCATTTTTAATTTAATTAATACTACTTAAGTATTAAAATAATATAATTTAACGAAATAAAATTAAATTATAAAATAAATATTTTGATAGTCTTTTCATAAAATAGATTTCGTATCTATTCATACATTTTTTCGGAATTAAAAGAAAAATCACAAAAAAAGAAGAAGGGGGAATTCCCCATCTCTGAAGAAGGGGTTTGTGCGCCCCATCATAACTTATGCGCCCTAGCATAAGTTCTGCTGGGGCGCACAAACCACTTCTTCAGACAAGGGGAATTTCTCGTTCCCCTTCTTTTTTTTTCTTTTTCTTTTTTTCTTTTTTCCTTTCTTTTTTTAGATTTTTCTTTTAATTCCGAAAATGGGCCACTCGTTATAAAATAAGTACTTATGTTATTTTTATATTATATTATATATATATAAAGTGAGATATATTTTGTTTATTTGGAAAATTGAATTTTTGAGAAAGATAATGGATAAATTCGGAATTACAAGGGGAGACAAAGAAAAAAGTAATTGTCAGGGGAGGGGGATGATAAGGCCTCATTTTAAAAAAAATTATATATGTTTAATGTGTCATTATTATGTATAATTGACAAGCTAATGCCAACATTTGAGGCGATTTTTAGGTGGCTAAATTCTGTGCTGAGAGGATGCATGAAGTGATAGCTGAAGAGTGGGATCGAGAAAAAGTTGATTGTTGTGATTGGCGAGGAGATGGGAAGTGGCATTTTCTAATGGTTTGGAAAGGACAGACAATGAGGCCAGAAATGGTTGGATCAACTGCTGCTGTTTTGGTTCTATCCGGTTGCCAGATTATTACATCCAATTGTGGGGACTCAAGGGCTGTGCTTTGTCGCGGGACTGAAACAATCCTCTTGACTGTTGATCAGAAGGTCATTTTAGATTCTCCTATTCACACCCTTTTATAATTCGTTGATATCAGTGTTTTTAGAATCGAATCGGTGATTCAAAAAATTCAATATCGGTTGGACTATTCCGAAAAACTGATAGAACCAGCTTATGTTATAAATAGTTTTATTTAATTAAAAATTATGAAAAAATATTAAATTTTAATTTTTGGTTTTAAAAATTAAAAAAAAAAAAAAAATTGAACTGATTGGTCCGATTCACCGATTTTGATCATTTTTTGCAACTCGACTTTTATCCATTAACCAAATCAGACTTATGATCGATTCCCGATTCGTCCGGTCCGACTAGTCGGTGCCAGTGATGTATTCAGAAAATCAAATCAGTGGAAGTAAAATTAAATAAAAAACATATAAAATATTTATATTTATATTGATATGTGAATATTTTATACATTACAACTGTCGTCCAAGTAATTTAGTAAAAAAATCACTACAAATATATTCATAAATTAGAAGTTTAATAACCAAACCTAAGCATAAACATTATTTTTTTTATTTATTTAAATATAATGGAATCATATTCCTTTTGTAAATGAAAAAGCACATAAATGAGTGAATTTAAAAAAATATAGTCAAATATTAAACCGTTGATTGCTTGCTATTGCTGGTAGTGGAAAAAGAAAAACAAAGTTGAAGAGAAATGAAGAAATCAGTAGAGATTAGGGAATTATAGAAAGAAAGATTATTATTTTTTATTATTTGTTTTAATTTAGACATGTTTAATAATGAGATTCATGCAAAAGTGTGTATTGGAATTCTTTTAACTAATTTGGACTTGAAACTATATATTATGTTAAAAAAGTAAAACTTAAAAAATTAAATAAATAAATATATTTACTTGCTTCTGGTACATTTTTTTTTCTGGTCTCATTTTTGTAGAATGGTTTGTAAAATCTCTAAGTAAACATAACCATGCTGCCTAGACAGTCAAGGCATTACTTGAATCATGTAGTAACATAACTTGTATAATGGGCTCAAAACAATAAAGGAACCCGCTTGTAGTGTTTGACAATGTCTCATATTAGATTTTTCACTTGGTATTGTTAAAATTTATTTCATTAACATGATTAAAGAACATAATCTCATTGTTGCTTTTTCAGCCTGATAGACGGGACGAACTCGAGAGAATCGAAGGAGAGGGAGGGAAAGTCATAAACTGGAATGGTGCTAGGGTTTTTGAATTGTTGTAAATTCTCTAAATATAGAGTATGGATGTAATGAGGATCATGTCCTTTGGGTAGTGCCCTATGGGAGAGGCACTAACATGTAGGGACATGTCCTCTAATTGAAAGAACACACCTATAGGCTCCAAAGGGTTTAAGGAATAGGTGTAACCCTTCTCCTATAGGCTCCAAAGGGTTTAAGGAATGGGTAAGGGTTACACCCCAAACCAAATGGTGCCATCAAAGGCACCCTTCCAGATCTATTTAAATGGGCCTTCATGTTCATTCAACACATCCAGAGAATTCATAAAGTCTTGTGTCACATCTTTGTGTTTTGGAGTCAAGAGAGAGATTTCACCATTGTCCTAGTTCGAGATCTTGTTAAGGAGTGCCCCTTGAATAAGAGGAATCCAAGTTATCCTGAGAGGACGTTAGCCACAAAATACGTAGAGCATCGAGGCGGGGCTAATAAGTTATTAAGGACAGAGGCAACTCGACTTGGACTACAACTTTTCCGTTTTACAATGTCTTCAACATTTTCCAGGTTTTTTTTCTTTATGTTTTAAGGTTTATGATTTAATGATAAATCTTGGCATGATTGTTGATTTATTATGATGCATGTTGAATTCGTTTAATAACACTCTAATTCTCCAACAATCTTAAGAACTTATTATATTTCAGTGTTGTTAGATGAAAATTTGCATGTATTAATAAGGAAATTTTCTGGAAAATGGTTTATGTGTTGGGGCAGTTGTGGAACCCCTAGGGTCGGATCGGTGCCCCGGGCAGCGGAAATGGGTCTAACCCATGGATATCAAGTATGGGTGTAATTTTAAAATATTTGATGAAATATTATATTCCATTACGAATGTATAGGACAAAACCGGGACTGAATCGGAGTCCGGAAGCTCCCGAACAAAGAAAAATAACATCAGCACGAGCGAAGAGAGCCACGCGCGTGCGCCACACGCGCTATAGTGCGCGCGCACTGCACGTGTGAACAGTGCGCACTACAGTACGTATGGCACTGTAGCGCGCAGCCCCTTTATTTATTTTTTTTTTTTTTTTTTGCTAAGTAGCAGATCTCATTCCAGAGAGCTGCAATAAGAGGGTTTATAACCCAATAAATTTCCGGTCTTCCCTAAACACTTCAAAAATACCCAAAATTAATTTTTAATTTCAAAACCAACATAAACACATGTTATAGAATAAAAATCTAGTTTTTCAAAATATCAAATATTTTTCAAAAAAACATAAATTTATTCTAAATACGCATTTGCGTAAATTTTGAATCCAATACACAAACCATTTTAGAATCCCAATTATAAATGTCTCATGAACAATTCTAGTCCACCAAAAGGTGGTCAAGTGAATCTAAAATGGTAGCCATAACTCTAAGCTTTAATTTAGAGTTCTAAACTTTTATTAATTATTTCATGTCCAACATGAACATTTTGACCTAATTACAATCATGTTGTGTTTATACTTCTAAAGTATCCTAACAAAATTGATTAGCCTTATTCAACATTAAGCTATGTGATCATGCATCTAATACACAAATAAACATAGCTTTGGAGAGGATCAAACATTACCTAGTAAGCTTGATGCAAGATCCAATCTACTTCTCCTTTGTTGAAATTGTTGGAGAACCTCCAAGGTGTGTAAGCTTGACTCCAAGATCCAATCTTGTTTCCAATACTTCCAAGCTTCACTTCAAGATCCAATCTTGATATCTCCTAGATGAAATGTTGTAGAGACCTCACAAGCTTCTCTAAACACTTCTCTAACTTAGGATAATCTCTCAAGAATTTGCTTATACTTGTATTTGATTTTGTAATTAAAACATTCCTAAAGCTTGCTATTTATAGCAAAACTTAGGCAATTTTTAATTAATAAAAGTTGTAATCAACTTTTAAGTGGCCTTAATCTAATTTGTCCAAATATGTATAATTAGGTGTGACTAATCTCCACCGTCTCCCACTTTAATTTAATACAATTAAATCAAGCCGATGATTAGGAAATGGATTAGTTAAATGTTTGCCACCTTGATTTAATCCAATTAAATCAAGCCAAAACCACCTATTATTACATACTTACAATTACCATAATATCCTCAAATGGAAGAGATAATTATGATTTTACAATTAAGCCTTTGTGTAATTATTGAATTAATCTAATTAATCCAATTAGGTCAAAGTAAATAATCAATGTTATCCAATAACACTTGATTATCTTAGTTGATAATTATAATATCGAATATTATATTTTATCAAAAATAATCGGCTACCCAAGTGCTCAACGAGTACACTTCATATTGGGACTCTCTAAGTTCAGACACGTTCGTCATATAAGCCTAGCTAATATGTACGCAATTCGGCCACCTCCGAATTCGCGAAGAACACGAACGACCTTTCTGAAATATACAAGTCGATATCATCACATATGTTTAAAAATCCCTCCGTCATAGGCTATCCGAGTTGTGCTTAGGAAACATAGAATATACCGTCAAGTTTTCAAGGCGCACATCTCATGTCGACATGTCCACGATTCTTTACAACTGATGCGATCAACCCTAGGTGATCGTTTTGGCCAAAGTCTTTAAGAATCGTGACCTAACTCACATGGATACCTAAACCCCTTATGGTACACATATGGGCCGACGGATCCTATCTTGCTTCGCACTTGATTACTGAGTGCATCGGTCCACACCCAATGAACATCTAGAGGTCAGACCATGAAAGGTTTCTTACATACATGCCATCTAAGTGTGGATAATCTCACACAAAATCAATACTATCCTATAGTCAAAGGATTACATATGTTACTCGACTCGAGGAGATTCCTATTGACAGTGGTGTGTACATCCAACTATTAGGAATCACCTATGAGTCATTCAGTATTCGCTCCAACGAATACCCACATGTCTATACGAGTTTCCAAAACTCATGGTACAAAGCATTAAACCATTGGAACTCCAATTCCAATATACGACATGTGCTATTCTTCTAGGTTATAGGAAGTCGATCGTATTCCAAAACCAACGACTATGAATATTTACTTTAAGAATAGTTTACACCTAGTGTCAAGGCTATTCTAAGGTCGATGTCATTCTTAGCATATCGATACATCACCTTAATACGCGTAATGACAATACCATTAATAGGGTATGAAATGAAAAATGTAGTATTTTATTAATAAATAATAAAATATACAATTCGGATTGACACTCCAAGCACCAACTCCATCATTATGTGCATGAAAAATATGCATGGGCGTTCAAACGCCCAACGAACGCATAGGTAAAAATTTGATTTTTCGTAAGAACGTTCGAATGTGTATTCAAACGCAACTCGAACGCAAGTCATCTGCCTAAGAACGTTCGAACGCTTCTTCAAACGCATCACGAACGTAAACCCACTGGAACATTTCATTCGAACGCGTTTTCGAACGCTATAAGAACGTAAACTCTCTGGAACATTTCGTTCGAACCCGTTCTCGAATGCTACACGAACATGAAATCTCTAGAACACTTCGTTCGAACGCGTTTTAGAACGCTACACGAACGTGAACTCACTGGATAGTTTCGTTCAAATGTATAAACGAACGTGACACTAACGAAATTAATCCTGGAATCACTTTTAGATTAAAAAAGGACTTGTATATTGTTATAATATCAACTTAGTAAAATCATATATTGCATTACAATAAAATTGGTAGTATAGATTTAAGTTAATATTAGGGTGTTCAATTATCACAAGCATACACATAGTGATAAAGTTAAAATTTAATTGTGTGTTGCATATTTGGTTGAGAATTTAAAGTGTAATTCTACACACGAAATTCCATCTAAACCTGATTGATTTATACACATATACATACATATATATATATATACCTACATTGTATTGTGAAATTAAAAGTGTAATACTAAGTTTGAATGTCTAAGAGATTCTATTGAAGAAGTGTTTAAAGGATATTCTGTCAAAAAGGCGATAAGAGCCTAAGTGGTGAGGGATTTAAGTGATTACTCCGGACCCCCCTCGTCCTCTGGGAATATTCCTTTATTTACTTATCATAAGAAACCTTAGTCGTAAATTCAAGGACTTGTGTTTATTGGTACTATTGTCCAATATAATAACGAGTGGATACTTGGTATATCATTTGAACAAGATCATTTGTTGATCATTGTACAATTTGTCTTTTGTAGACTTATTGATCGCTGTTGATTTTTCCAGTTACATAAGGCTAGCGAAAACATCTTAGTACCGGTTGCTCATGAAGAAAAACTGAAAAAGTTTGGTGGAGCAAACTTTAAACAGTGGCAGAGCAAAATATTGTTCTACCTGATAACTCTCCAGCTGGCTAAGTACCTCAAAGATCTTCCGGGTCCTGTAGAGGGAGAAACGGAAACAGCCAAGCAACTACGAGAAGAGACATGGTCGTCAGGCGACTTCTTGTGCAAGAATTACCTCTTGGGAGGACTTGACAATACCCAATATAATGTGTACCAAGGCATGATTTCTGTGAAGATTCTCTGGGAATCTCTTGAGAAGAAATACAAAACCGAGGATGTCGAGCAAAAGAAATTTATCGTGGGTATGTTCCTGGAAAACAAAATGATATATTGAAGAACCGTTATGTCTCAGTTGGATGAACTACAATTAATCATTCATGAAATATTGGACGAAAGAATGAAACTATGTGAGACGTTTCAAGTTGCCACAATCATTGAAAAGTTGCCTCCATCATGGAATGACTTTAGGAGCTATCTGAAACACAAAAAGAATCAGATGAGCCATGAAAATCTTGGAGTTCGATTGAGGATCGAAGAGGACAATAGGAAGTCCGAGAAGGCCAGCTACATGAATATGGAGTCTAAGGCCAACATCGTCGATGTTGTAAAAGGTAGTAAAAAGCAAAAGAACGGTGGAACTGATTCTTCCCAAGCCAACAAGAAGTTCAAGGGGAAGTGCTACAACTGTAGAAAAAGCAGTCATATGGCAAAAGACTACAGAAACAAGAAGTTTCAAGACAAAGGCAAGAAAAAGACAAATGAGGCTCAAGTCACTGAAGATGAGCAGCTGACTGATGAGATTTCAGAGATGAACCTCTCAGCAGTGGTAACTGAAGCAACCTTGGTTGGGAATCCGAGAGAATGGTGGGTAGACACTTTTGGGGTAGTTGTGGAACCCCTAGGGTCGGATCGGTGCCTCGGGCAGCGGAAATGGGTCTAACCTATGGATATCAAGTATGGGTGTAATTTAAAAATATTTGATGAAATACTATATTCCATTACGAATGTATAGGAAAAAACCGGGACTGAATCGGAGTCCGGAAGCTCCCGAACAAAGCAAAACAAAATCAGCACGAGCGAAGAGAGCCACGCGCGTGCGCCACACGCGCTACAGTGCACGCGCACTGCGCGTGTGAACAGTGCTCACTACAGTGTGTGTGGCACTGTAGCGCGCAACCCCTTTATTTATCTTTTATTATATTTTTTTTTTTTGCTAAGTAGCAGCTCTCATTCCAAAGAGCTACAATAAGAGGGTTTATAACCCAATAAATTTATGGTCTTCCCTAAACACTTCAAAAATACCCAAAATTAATTTTGAATTTCAAAACCAACATAAACACATGTTATAGAATAAAAATCTAGTTTTTCAAAATATCAAATATTTTTCAAAAAACATAAATTTATTCTAAATACGCATTTGCGTAAATTTTGAATCCAATACACAAACCATTTTAGAATCCCAATTATAAATGTCTCATGAACAATTCTAGTCCACCTAAAGGTGGTCAAGTGAATCTAAAATGGTAGCCATAGCTCTAAGCTTTAATTTAGAGTTCTAAACTTTTATTAATTATTCCATGTCCAACATGAACATTTTGACCTAATTACAATCATGTTGTGTTTATACTTCTAAAGTATCCTAACACAATTGATTAGCCTTATTCAACATTAAGCTATGTGATCATGCATTTAATACACAAATAAACATAGTTTTGGAGAGGATCAAACATTACCTAGTAAGCTTGATGCAAGATCCAATCTACTTCTCCTTTCTTGAAATTGTTGGAGAACCTCCAAGGTGTGCAAACTTGACTCCAAGATCCAATCTTGTTTCCAATACTTCCAAGCTTCACTTCAAGATCCAATCTTGATCTCTCCTAGATGAAATGTTGTAGAGACCTCACAAGCTTCTCTAAACACTTCTCTAACTTAGGCTAATCTCTCAAGAATTTGCTTATGCTTGTATTTGAACTTGTAATTAAAACCTTCCTAAAGCTTGCTATTTATAGAAAAACTTAGGCAATTTTTAATTAATAAAAGTTGTAATCAACTTTTAAGTGGGTTTAATCTAATTTGTTCAAATATGTATAATTAGGTATGACTAATCTCCATTGTCTCCCACTTTAATTTAATTGGATTAAATCAAGCCAAGGATTAGGAAATGGATTAGTTAAATATTTGTCACCTTGATTTAATCCAATTAAATCAAGCCAAAACCACCTATTATTACATACTTACAATTACCATAATATCCTCAAATGGAATAGATAATTATGATTTTACAATTAAGCCTTTGTGTAATTATTGAATTAATCTAATTAATCCAATTAGGTCAAAGTAAATAATTAATGTTATCCAATAACACTTGATTATCTTAGTTGATAATTATAATATCGAATATTATATTTTATCAAAAATAATCGGCTACCCAAGTGCTCAACGAGTACACTTCATATTGGGATTCTCTAAGTTCAGACACGTTCGTCATATAAGTCTAGCTAATATGTACGCAATTCGGCCACCTCCAAATTCGCGAAGAACACGAACGACCTTTCTGAACTATACAAGTTGATGTCATCACATATGTTTAACAATCCCTCCGTCATAGGCTATCCGAGTTGTGCTTAGGAAACATAGAATATACCGTCAAGTTTCCAAGGCGCACATCTCATGTCGATATGTCAACGATTCTTTACAACTGATGCGATCCACCATAGGTGCTAGTCTTCTAGGTTATAGGAATTCGACCGTATTCCAAAACCAACGACTAGGAATATTTACTTTAAGAATATTTTACACCTTGTGTCAAAACTATTCTAAGGTCGATGTCATTCTTAGCATAACGATACATCAATTTAATACGTATAATGACAATACCATTAATAAGGTATGAAATAAAAAATGTAGTTATTTTATTAATAAATAATAAAATATACAATTCGGATTGGCACTCGAAGCACCAATTCCATCAGACACTGGGGCTACTCGTCATATATGTACCGACAGCACGATGTTTTGCTCATATTAGAAGGTCGATGGTGGTGATGATCTGACAATGGAATACTCGTCTACCTCTAGAGTGGTAGGACAAGGCACAATGGTTCTGAAGATGACATCCGGAAATGATCTTACATTGAAGAATATTTTGCATGTTCCTGATATTCAGAAGAACTTGATATGAGGCTCTCTCCTTAGAAAGAATGGATTTAAGCTTGTATTTGTTTTTGATAAGTTTGTCTTGACCAAAAATGATGTTTATGTAGGAAAACGATACCTCACTGAGGGCCTTTTCAAGTTCAATATAATGAATGTCAATCAACACAGTGCTAATAATAAAGCTACAACTTCTGCTTATATTATTGTGTCACAAAATGTATGGCATGGGAGGTTAGGACATGTTAATTATGATACGATGCGTAAATTAATTAACATGGACCTTATACATAAATTTTCAATTGATAACCAATATAAATGTGAGGCATGTGTTGAAGCAAAAATACATATAACATCATTTCATTCCATAGAACGAAGTTCTGAACCCTTGGAACTTGTACACATTTATGTGTGTGATATGAATATTGTACAAACAATAGGCGGTAAAAAGTATTTTGTCACTTTTATCAGTGATAGCACAAGATTCTATTATGTGTATTTGTTGAGGAGCAAAGATGAAGTTATTGAGAACTTTATACACTATAAGAACGAAGTTGAAAATAAACTTGGCAAGAAAATCAAAAGAATTAGGAGTGATAGAGGTGGTGAATATGTTTCACCATTTGGTGAATATTGTTCCAATCAAGGAATTATTCACGAAACTACTGCTCCTTATTCGCCTCAACAGAACGAGATTGCTGAGCGTAAAAACTGAACATTGAAGGAAATGATGAACGCCATGTTGACAAGTTTTGGTTTACCCTAGAACTTGTGGGGGGAAGTCTTGCTTTCCGCGAACTACATTCTGAATAAGCTACCTCACTGAAGATTGGACAAGACACCATATGAATTGTGGAAAGGTCACGTATCTTCATACAAATATATGAAAATTTGGGGGTGTCTTGCCAAAATAATGGTACCTAAACCTAAGAAGATTAGAATAGGACCCAAAACTATTGATTGTATATTCATTGGATATGCTCGCAATAATAGTGCGTATCGATTCTTAGTACATAAGTCTGAGATTCCTGACATCAATCCGAATATGTTAATTGAGTCAAGAAATGCGATATTTTTTCAAAAGGCATTTCCTTGTAAGGAAAGACAAAGAACAAAGTCTCTCAAAAGAACTAGTGATACTGTCAAAGACAGTGATCAGGTTGACCAAGAGTCGGATCAACATGAAAATATTGAGACAATTGAACCTAGACGTAGCAAAAGAGCTAGAATGTATAACTCATTTGGTCCCGATTTTCTGGCATACTTGTTAGAAAATGAGCCTCAAAGCTATAAAGAAGCAATGTCTTCGTCAGAGGCACCTTTGTGGAAAGAGGCTATCAATAGTGAGATTGATTCCATCCTATAAAACCATACTTGGGAGTTGGTTGATCTTCCTCTAGGTTGTAAGCCACTGGGCTACAAATGGATATTCAAACGGAAGATGAAATCAGATGGATCAATAGATAAGTACAAGGTAAGGTTTGTCATAAAAGGTTATAGACAAAAAGAAGGCCTTGATTACTTTGACACATATTCACCAATGACTCGTATCACGTCAATAAGAATGCTCATAGCCATAACAGCTATATTTGGTCTTGAAATACATCAAATGAATGTAAAGACATCATTCTTAAATGGCGAACTGGATGAAGAGATTTACATGGAACAAACAGAATATTTCAATGTTCCTGGACAAGAACAGAAGATGTGCAAACTTGTAAAATCCATGTACGGATTAAAACAAGCACTTAAGCAATGGCATGAAAAAATTGACAAAGAGATGTTGTCAAGTGAATTCAAAATCAATGAGTATGATAAGTGTGTGTACACCAAATCAACTCAAAAAGGATATGTCATTGTGTGTCTCTACGTAGATAATATGCTGATCATTGGTAGTAATCATGAGATGATTCAGTCTACCAAGAAAATGTTGACCATCATATTTGATATGAAAGATTTAGGCGTGGCTGATGTGATCTTAGGAATTAAGATTTCTAGAACATCAGCAGGATATATATTATCTCAAACTCACTATGTTGAGAAAATTCTTGAGAAATATAATAAAAGAGATCTAAATGTGGCTAGAACTCATGTAGACCTAACACTTCATTTATCAAATAATACTGGCTCAAGCGTATCGCAATTGGAGTATTCGAGAATCATCGGAAGCCTGATGTATCTCACAAATTGCACACGACCTGATATCGCTCAAGTTGTAAACAGGCTTAGCAGATAAAAGCAATCCAGGACATAACTACTGGAAAGCCATAGTAAGAGTTTTGAGGTATCTGAGAGAAACCTCAAAATATGGTCTGCATTATACGAGATATCATGTTGTTCTAGAGGGATACATCGATGCTAACTGGATATCTGATACAGTGGATTCCAAATCTATGAGTGGATTTGTTTTCACACTTGATGGTGCAGTCGTGTCATGGAAATCCTCGAGGCAAACATGTATTGCCCGGTCTACTATGGAATCAGAGTTCATAGCATTAGACAAAACACCGGAAGAAGCGGAATGGCTTCGAAATTTCCTAGAGGATATTCCAAATTGGCCCAAACCGAAGCCAGGGATAAGCATACATTGTGATAGTCAATCGGCTATTGGGAGAGCCCAAAGTACAATGTATAATGATAAGTCTCAACACATACGTCACAGATATAATACCATACGAAAACTGCTCTCAAGTGGCATAATATCAATCGATTATGTGAAATCAAAGGAAAACCTAGCGGATCCACTTACTAAAGGTTTACCTAGAGAGCAAGTTGTGAAGTCATCGATGGGAATGCGCTTGAAGCCTATAAATTAAGAATTGTCACTGTGGAAACCCAACCTAGCTGACTGGAGATCCCAAGATCTAGGTTCAAAGGGGATAACTGAAACTTTGTGCAATTCAAAACAAACACTGTAGAGTTTTGTACTCTTTCCCATTCCGATAATGACATAGAGTGTTGTCTGTCAAGGCTAGGCTAAACTAAGGCTTTTAATGATCATTATATTAAGAGATGAGTCCTAATGGGGGTAAAGGCAGATTACCTCTTTATAGTAGATCACCTATTTCAAGTAAGAAGTGAGGCCGCTTCCATGGGATTTTACAGGTTGACTTCTCTAAAGTGCTTGATGAATCCAGGATTAATGTTCATGGCCGAAATGAACACAACCATAGAACGGGAAATGGTCGAAGTAAAGCTGTGTGTTGGCAATTGTCTTGATTTATACCAATGGCATAACAGTTCAAGAATATGGGTCACTGGTTTGCCAAGTAAATCCGATTGTCATTCACTAGGAAAGGTTCAAGGCGAAAGCTACCTATTTCGATGCAGCTTTAGTTCACGGAAACTCTCTCAAAAGTCTGCATTAATATTTAGAGAATTGTGGGGGATTGTTGTAAATTCTCTAAATATAGAGTATGGATGCAAGAAGGGTCATGTCCCTTGGGTAGTGCCCTATGGGAGAGACATTAACATATAGGGACATGTCCTCCAATTGAAAGAACACATCTATAGGCTCCAAAGGGTTTAAGGAAAGGGTATATAACCCTTAGAAGGGTTACGCCCTAAACCAAAAGGTGCCCTCGAAGGCACTCTTCCATGTCTATTTAAAGGGGCATTCATGTTCATTCAACACATCTAGAGAATTCATTTAGTCTTGTGTCACATCTTTGTGTTTTGGAGTCAAGAGATAGATTCCACCATTGTCCTAGTTCGAGATCTTGTTAAGGAGTGCCCCTTGAACAAGAGGAATCCAAGTTATCCTGGGAGGACGTTAGCCACAAAATTCGTAGAGCACCGAGGCGGGGCTAATAAGTTATTAAGGACAGAGACAACTCGACTTGGACTACAATTTTTCCGTTTTATAGTGTCTTCAACATTTTCCAGGTTTTTTTCTTGATGTTTTAGGGTTTATGGTTTAATGATTAATCTTGGCATGATTTTTGATTTGTTATGATGCATGTTGAATTTGTTTAATAACACTCTAATTCCCCAACATGGAGTTCTTGCCATGTCCAGAGCTATAGGTTTCGTTTTATCTCTAATCCTACACTTTGTTTCTGATTTCTTTTTTAGCAATTATTGTAGCATTGTGGATTAAAATATCTATACACTTTGTTATGTCATTTTTTTTTAAATATGATTATTTAATTAATAATTTTTAAAAAAATTTAGGGCCCGACCGATAGTATATCAAGCGGGCTAGGACCCGAGCCCGGCCCTATATCAAACGGGTTAGAACCCGACCCGACCTCTCATAAACAGACAAAGCTTTTGAGAGTTTGAGCTTTAATTTTTTTTAAGGGTCGGGGCCATTGCTTGGCCAAAGCCCCACCCGACCCGACCCGACCCATTGTCAACTCTAGCAGTTTGTGATTTACTAATTTTGATATTTTAGGATTCTTTGAAATTGAAGATATCTATATTTTATTTTATCAACTTACTGAATCGATGTAAAAACTAAGTTACCCACAATATTGATTGATAATATAAACTAGTTTTTAAGTATTACAGTGAAAATATAAATAAGTTGAAAGTTCACCAAACTATATATCACACAGTACATAAGATAATTGCCAATATTATTAAGACAAAAATTCCATTATCACGCTTCCACATCAAACTAACTGATAAAATTGACATTTTTATTAAGGGTATAATCGAGTCGAGTAATGCCAGACTCGACTCGGCTCGATAAGCATTTATATGAGCTCGAGTTCAAATTGAGCTTTACATATGTTGTTTGAACTCGACTCATTAATAAAATATTATGATCGGGTTTGACTCAAATTCGATTATTAAATGATTTGAGTCGCTCGATCTCGATTAATTTAAAATTTCCAAGCTTTTATTTTATTTACTTCAAATTTTAAATAATTTCCTACAAAATTATCATGTTTGTTCTCGAGTCAAAAATGAGAAAAAAGTTGAGTTTTTCAAGAGTCGGTCTTGTTTAATAATCGAGCTACTATTTTTAAGTGTGAGTGATTCATTTATTAAACGAATCAATCTCAGACTAAGCCAAATACTAGTTGATCTCGATTTGTTCATAAACGGCTCGATTCATTTATAATCCTAATTTTTATAAGAAACGACTGAATCTTTTCAGGTTCGGTTTAGGTTTTTCGGTTTATTTCCACCCCAGTGAGATTTGTTATAAAGGCAGGAAAGATCTTTTATGAGCTGGGCCTCATTAAAGAGTAAGGATGGCAAAAATCCTCGTGGGTTCGGGGCCTCATAGGGATCTGCCATAATCGAGGTGGGGTCGGGCCCCAAAGCATATAAAAATATGAATCGGGTCGGGTTTGGGGTCACGATTCAATATTGACACTCAAGTCGGGGTCTATATGGGGCCCTGAATTTGTATAAAATTTCTAATTTATAAAAAATTAATATATATAATACCAATAAAAGGTTCATTGCCTTATTCTAAAATTAAACCATAAAAGTTGAAAATTAACAATTAAATAAATAGAGATCGAGTCTCTGTTTATTTCTCGTCCTCTTTCGGGGATAATAACGAATATCTCCATTCAAGAAATTTCTAATTTGGGACGGATTCGGAGATTTCTTAATCATTTGGGTTTGGGTTTGGGTTTGAGGATCATGATCCCGCCCCGAACCAGCCCCAATGCCATCTAAGGAGGCTCCACAGTCTTCTAAGTATACCCATTTCAAGGCTCTTAAGCCCATTTCAGACTTTTGTTTGCAGCAAATTAGACAGCTATTGTATTCTATGAACCTTATTTCTGGTAACCTTGGCTTAATTAATGTTTGTTTCTCCTTCCACAATTTTATTGGAGAAAAAGGGCTTTAGAATGACTTGTATATTTGATAAATGCCCAAGATTCCACATTTACAAGTTTCTCATGCCAAAACAACATTCAAGGTACCAATGTTACAGTGAATAATATGCATATATAGATGAATAAAACACAAATAAATTTCTTCACTACCATCATATCATCATTGAACACAAATGGCGACTGGAATCAAAATTTGTCATGATTCAAGGAGGCAACTAATAAAGAATAATGGTTGAACACATTTCAGCGCAAGGCACTGCCATGGAGTCTTGTATGACGAATGTGTTGTTGAACATGGCGATGAGGTGCAGAGTGTGAAGTGGTAAACATGGAGACCTTCGCTTTTTCTGTCATTGCTTCAATTTGTTCCAACTCTTGCACAACTTCTTTCATGGAGGGGCGTCGATGAGGAACTGACTCTAGACATTTTAGAGTAAGTTGTGATGCCTGTAACGCTGCCTTAGACGAATACTGGCCCTCTATCCGTGTATCCATTATGGTTTTAAGCTTCTTTTTCTGAGACAGCATTGGCTTCAACCACTCAACCAAACTTTGTTGTCCGTTTGGGCGTCTAGTGTCAAGTGCCCTTAAACCCGTCAACAATTCAAGTAGCACAACACCAAATCCATACACATCACTCTTCACATATAAATGACCTGTTGTACAATCATAATTTTTTTTAACCAAAGAGAGCTCAAATAGCTCCATCAAAAGCAATTACTTAAGCAATGAAGTTGTCTCAACTCTCAAACAACACTGACTCCGCATTTAATACTTGTCAAGGTGCATGCAAACATTTAAAACGGTACCAAATATATTCGAGATAAAATTACCTGTTGCAACATATTCTGGAGCAGCATAACCATGTGTGCCCATAACCCTGGTTGTAACATGTGATTCTCCA
Organism: Zanthoxylum bungeanum; assembly: GCA_019454045.1. Taxonomy (NCBI): domain Eukaryota; kingdom Viridiplantae; phylum Streptophyta; class Magnoliopsida; order Sapindales; family Rutaceae; genus Zanthoxylum; species Zanthoxylum bungeanum. The sequence continues at coordinate 63,083 of SKCR01000148.1, forward strand.
CCAGCAGGCCCCAACTTTGCCAAGCCAAAATCTGATATTTTAGCATTGTAGTTCTGTAAAAAGAAGTAACACAATATAAGAGAGAAATGCAAAGCTGTAAGAATATTTAGACAAAATCAGATATCCTATGGCATTTAGCAAGAATCAAACAAAAACCAACCCCATCAAGCAAAATGTTGGAGGCCTTAAAATCTCTGTAAATGACTTTTTTCTCTGATGTATGCAAAAAAGCCAAGCCTCGTGCTGCACCAATGGCAATTTTAAGCCGAATATCCCAAGTTAGTGATTGAATGGAAAGATTTCCTGCACAACCAAACAATCCGACAATCAATACAGTATATCCATGGACATGCATTCTTTTTGGTGATTAACTTGCTTTTTAGTACTTCTGAAAAGATGATTTTCCAAGCTTCCCTTCTGCATAAATTCGTACACGAGGAGCAGGTCTGTATCTTCCCAGCAAAATCCCAACAGCTTAACCAAGTTGGGATGAGAAAGTCTTCCTAGAAAGTTCACCTCTGACTGTCAAAGTAATCAAATTTAAAAGAAAACAAAACAATTGGCATTAGCATTAATATTAAAGGCATCGATCAGATTATATAGTTCAGTGAATATAACCGATGTTTATTCGAATTTGCAAGTCTTATTAGCTTGTTCACATAGCACATATTTTCTTCAAAGTTTTATGAGATTCGTTGAAGACAATTAACACATCCTCATCATTTATCAGCCTTAAAACTTTAATCAAAATGTAAAAGGGAATTCATGCTATGTGGGACCAACATTTCTGGATAGTGGGAAATGATTGAAGCGAAAGCAGGCAACAACACCAGGCACCAGCACTTTCTTCTTCTTCTTTTTATTTTTTCCTGTTCTCTGTTGTTTCAATTCTTTTTCAGATGGCTTAAAATTCAACTTTTGGATAGTAATTGAAAGAGTAAATTAAAATGAATATACCTGCCATTCTTCAAATCCTTGCATGCTTTCTGGGTTCAATTTCTTGATAGCAACCACCATTCCAAATCCACTTTTAGAAGGGGCTAATGTCTTCTCATCAACCCAACCTTTGTACACTTTCCCAAAACCTCCTTCCCCTAGCAAAGTATCAGGCTTGAAGTTCTTCGTTGCGCTCTTCAAATCCATAAAACTGAACACTTTCAGATTTGGTATCTCCAAAATCTGCCCATTTGGACTTGCCTCCTCAACATCAATATCACTAATCGCTTCAGAGAATTGACTTTTCCCCGCACTACTGCTAGTAGCTGAGAGTTCCATGGTATGCCCACAACTACTACTATTATTATTGTAGTTGTATGTACCTAAGCAATTCACAAATTAACAAGCTAATATAAGCAAAAGATTGACATGAAATGAAAGTCAACAGAATCAAAATATGCAAAGACACAAAGTACCTGCAGAGCTAGATGAAGCATTATTGATGTTATTGCGGCTGGAATTAGACTTGTCAAATAAAGATCCAAAGCAGTTTCCCATATCAAAACTCTTGGTTGCTATTTCAAGAACAATAGCTGCATAATTTTGGATATGCTAATTATAAGGCTTAAAGATGAGGTGAAGTGGAAATGTAAAAGTGGGTTTCATAGCTTTATTTGTTTGATTAACCTTTTTTTGAGGAGGTTACCATGAACCCACCTTGTTTATTTCTTCTTTCATAACTTGTCTTTGTCGTCCTCAAGCGTTTGGTGGCGTAAAGATCATAATCTCATTTGGGTTCGAATTCAAGAAATCCATTTTTATAAGAATATGAAATAAGCTTAAACTCATAAAAGGATGGATTGACTGTGGTTTCCAAGGATTTAAAAAAAAATTAAAAAATAAAAGCTTGCCTCTGTCTTCTCTTGTCCCATTTATAACCAAATTTGTTATATTTTTTTTAGTCAATTACTGCAACAGATTTAACTAAAATGCACTAGTCAACGACTGTTATTTCAGAGCACCGGTGGAACCAAGTCAGCCCAGACGTTATTCTTGTGCTGTAAAAGTTTGTGCAGGAAGAAAAATTAGGTTTTAAATATTATATATATATTTTGTATTGGGCTGGCAATTCAGAACTCAAAACCCATGACTGTTCCTCTCCTAACTATCGCCCTTTCATATGCTGTAAATTTAACATAACGGTAATCCAATCTCCTCTTCGAATCTCAAACCTCTTACTTTTAAGATGAGATGTCTTCATTTTTCCACTCTACCCAATAAGCCAAAAGTAGTTAATTTGTAAAGGATGCAAATAGTGCTCTGCGGACTCTGGGCGTCAATTTTGTTCTTATAGATTTATCGATGATTATTGTTTATAATAGATTGTATGTAGGGTGATACAAAAATCTTATGTTAATTCCTTGGGTTGTATTCACCACACTAGTCAAGGTGAGAAGATCATATCGATCATATAATTCCTCTAATTCTTTAAGTGCAAATCCGATTTTCGATTGATTATAGAGAATGCTTAGTGCGCGGAGTTTATGTTGTTAGATTTTAATATAACTAGACTTGAGTCTTTAGATATCTTAAATTTTTTATTCAAAATGAATGCTTTCGTTACCCTTGTAAAAAAAAGATGCAAATGAGGCCTATACTACTAAATTATTCAAGTAAATCAAGCCGTGCAAAAACGTGACAGGCAAGTGAAGATGGCGTGTATTTGCATGGCGATTTCAAGCCAAGTACCTGCATCTGCTTTAACACCTTAATCTTGAATCCACCAAATTGCAAAGCTGGAGAATTTAAGTCCAATAGGAAGCAATAGTGAAATGGAAATTCACTTTTGATTTTCCATGAGCAAGGAAGCCACATGCCTGACCTAAAGTTGACCTTTGTATTTTGGTGCTCATACTTGTCAAACATGTTGACAAGCAGATGAATCAATCTAAAATCAATAATCAAGAAATTTAAAGTGTTGCCTCCTTTGAACTTAAAAGGGAAACACTCCAAAATGTACCCACACACATGATTATTTGTCGGGTTCATCCCGAGGACATGCCTGGTAGATTCAACTATCAATGATAACTGAAATGGAAAAACATATACCTGCCATGTTGTCAGGAAACATCATCCCTAATATTTTCATGGAACAAATCCATTAGTTCACTTAAGATCTAACTATACATGTATTATGTTATAAATTCTTCAAATATTATTGTTTTGGATGGAGGAGGGACATGTCCATTGGATGGTACCCTATAGGAATGGTACATACATGTAGGGATATGTCCTCCAATTGAGGATAACATGCTTCTAGGCTTCAAGGGGTGCTTGGGAGGGGTGTAACCCTTTGGAGGGTTGCACCTCAAACCAAATGGTGCCCTTAAGGCACCCTTCCATGCCTTTATAAGGAGGCCTCCATGTTCATTCTAAAAGATCAGAGATTCCATCTGAATTTTGTGAGTCACGTTTCATTGTTTTAGTCAAAGAGAGTTCATCCATATTCCTAGTTCAAGATCTTCTTAAGGAGTGCCCCTTGAAGAAGATGAATCCAAGTTATCCAGGGAGAACGTTAACCACAGAACCCGTAGAGCACCGAGACGGGGCTAATAAGTTCTTAAGGACAGAAATACATATCGACTTGGACGTCATTTATAAGGTTTTTCTTGTTCTCAAAGTTTTAGGGTTCATGCATGTTAGAGTAGATCTGAAATTTGCGTTCTGATTTGATTGTTATTTGCATGTTAATTTTGTTTAATAACACATTAATCCACCAACAATCTTAAGAACTTATCATTTTAGTGTTGTTAGATAGAAATTCACATGCTTAGATAAGAAAATTTCTGGAAAATATAGTATGTGCATGAAAAATATGTAAGGGCGTTCGAACGCCCGACGAACGCAAAGGCTAAAATCTGAATTTTCGTAAGAACGTTCGAACGCGTATTCAAACGCAACTCGAACGCAAGCCTTCTGCCTTAAAACGTTCGAACGCGTATTCAAACGCAACTCGAACGCAAGCCTTCTGCCTTAGACCGTTCAAACGCGTCCTAAACACAACACGAATGTAAACCCTCTGGAATATTCCGTTCAAATGCGTTCTCGAACGCTCCTCGAACGTGAACTCTCTAGACCACCCCATTCGAACGCGTTATCGAACGCTACACGAACGTGAACTCTCTGAAACACTTCGTTCGAACGCATTTACGAACGCTACACGAACGCACACACACTGGACAGTCTCGTTCGAACGTAGATACAAACGCGACACTAACGAAATCAGTCCTAGAATTATTTTAATTGAAAAGACTTAGATTAACTTAAGTAATCATAATATTAACTTAGTAAATCATATACTATATCACAATAATCTTGGTAGTATAGATTTAAGCTAATATTGGGGTATTCTGTAACATCCCGGGTTATTTTAGTGTGATTGTGTAATTTTAATTTCGTTTGTGAGGCCGGGTCCGAGTCCGAGATTTATTTTTATAGTAATATGGGAATTATTACAAAAGATCTTAATATTTAATTTGAAAGGTTAAAATTGAGATTTAGTAAATAGAATAAAGATAAAATAAAATCTTAGATATTTAATTTCATACACACGTGGCGCATTATCATACACACACCCATTTAATTAACTAATCACCACACACACACTTTAGTTAATTAAAAAACAGCAGCTCAACTCACGCACACAACACACAGCTCACAGTACACACAGCTTATACACGCACACAGAGACACAGCAGAAAGAAGATCAGAACAGAAAGGGGACAGAGCAAGAGTGACCAAGAAGAGAGATTAGGTCGAGAAGGAGAGAAGAAGGACGAAAGAAATAAGAAGGGACGAGAGAGAGAATAGAAGCAGTGAAAGGAATAACAGGGGCTGGGTTGAGAGAGAGGAAGCCGAGAAGAGCAGAAAACAGAGAGAGAGAGATAGAGCGTGAGGAAGGAGAAAGAGGGGCTGACCGAGAGAGAGTGAGCAACAACTTGTAAGTACACTATGATTTTCCTTGAGATTGATTTCTTTTAACATATTTGGGTAGAATAATTATTTAGAAAGAATAGATTAAAATTGATGATTGAGTTAGGTTTGAGGGTTATTGATGAATGAAATGATGACATAACATGAACAGAGTTTTAATTTATTTGAAAAGTCAAAAATTTGGCATTGGGTCATGTTTAGCCGAATTAACGAGGAAGAGGGAAAGATAAATTATTGTGAATTGGGGGGAAAAGTGGCTTTGCCTAGAGAAGGGATATGGACACTTGAATTTGCTTAATGTTGATGTATTGCAGTGGCTATATAAATAATAAATCATGATTTGGTTGTGAGAATTATGAATCTATGTAATCTTGGTAGTTGGGAACATGACTAATGTAACTTAGATGAAAGGGACTGGATTTCATATGATTTGATAAGTTATTTGCATGATTTTAGTGGCTAATGTAATAATAATAATCACTTGAATGTTGTTGTTAATAAACATGACTTATTGTTAAGGCCAATAGGGGGTGGTGTTGCTAATAAAGAGAAAAAAAACTGAGCCTCACATTAATAACAAGATCATGATACATACTAAATGCATGGTTAGCTCGTGTGTATTTGTGGTATGATCGATTTCAGGATTGGTTATTATTATGTATTAAAATTAAGTCGAAGATTTATTATTTTCGTGGGATTTTTGATGGCTACAAATTGATGCTTCGTCAATAGCTAATTGTATCTACTATGCTAATATTCTACCTTGGTTGTCATACTGTGGTTTTGTAAACTTCCTGCAAAAATAATACAAGCATGTTGTTGCATCATATTGGTCTAAATTTATTGTAGGTGTAACTTACTGATATTGGCTTATTTTGCGCAATAAGAATTGAAGGGTTAAGTTTAAATATAACAAATAGAATGGTTAAAGTAAATAAGTGAGTAAGTTAAATATATATGTAAAGTTTTGTATCTGTTTATGTTAATTGAGAATGTATGTATGAGTATAAAATGTTTGTTGGGATATTATTGGTCTTAAAGGTAAGCTAAGCTTTGATTATGTAAACAAGTATGAAGCATGTATGACGGAAGCATATAAGATACATATATCATTTATTCGTAGGAATGCATGAGCATACATGAGTTTTATGATGTTCATAAATTGATAAAGAAGTCAAAAATGTTTGGAACTCAAGTATTTTAAAAAAAGAAAAGTTTCAAATGTTTTGAAAGAAAAGTATTTCAAGAAATATTTCTTATAGCTCTTATAGCTTTGAGATTTAAAACATGGTTTATGTTTTTCGGGGCATGAGGTAAAACCTCACCCCAGTATGTAACTTGAGATACAGTGGAATTGACGGATAGAGACATGTGCACATGTAGAGGACTAGGGGGACGGCGATACGTAACGCCCCTAGATCCTAGTTTATGAGACAGGATGGCGGCATAGGATCGTGTACCTGATCTCCAGTTCAGAGCTTGGGCGGTAGCATAGATTTGCAACCCCAGTTCTAGTTGTGGCTTGGGGGACGGCGATACGTAACGCCCCAAGACCACTAGTTTCAGGGCAGGTATGGCATGTTTTGGGGGACGGCGATACGTAACGCCCCAATGTCATGGATTTGCATATCTAGCTCTACGGCGTATGGGGGGACGGCGATACGTAACGCCCCTATGCGCCAGTTTTCAGCAGATACCCCAAATACAGTTTACAGTTTTCAGAAAGAGCTTTTCCAGAAAGAGAAAGTAAAAGTAAGGTTTTCAGCAAAGGATTTTTAGAAAGAAACTTTCAGATAATAGTTTTTCAGAAAGAGTTTTCAAAGAGTATTTTCTAAAAAGCATAGCATGTTACAGTTTTATATAGTATACACGACGTGCATATGAATTATATAGGTTAGAAATTCATCTGAGATACATATAGTTAACATTGAAGCATGATATCATGATTACATATATATATTTGTGACTAAAGCCTATGTGTATTATAAGTTCACATGGAAGGAACAATTGTTAAGATATTGACGTATGATCATATGGTTTTATATACATGTTTATATGGCTGATTTTAATCTGTTGGATGTTTAATAGAAATAATATTTTAATAAACCGATTTGATGATATTTCAATGATATCAAAGAAAGATAGTTATAATAAAAGTCAGAACTAGATTAGAAACAAGTATATAGAAAAGTGGGAAGGTATCAGAGTAACACAGCAGAAACGTAGTAGGACTTGACACAGTAGATGGAATTATGGAATTTAATGACTATATTATAAATGTTTAAAGTATAAGTAGAAAACAAGATGTTATTGTGTGTGTGATTCAGGAAAGAAAATTAGTAAAAATGTAGTAACATTTGAACATAGATAAGAGTATTACAATTAACTCAGAAGTGGTAATTATGTGTGATTACATAGACAGTTTAGATATTAATGGATTAAGAAATAAACTTTGCATGTGTTTGTCGTTCAAGGAATGAGCATGGTTACTTACTGAGTCTTATGACTCACACCACAACAGTGTTTGAGTTTTGCAGGTTGGTGACCTGATTGGTCGACCACAGATACCAGAGCTTGAGGAGCCGGATAGCAGCGTTGCAGTCAGCCAGTCACCAGGTCTTGGGTGGATAAGAGTCAAGTTGTTTATGAGTATAGTTGTAAAGTAATTGAGTTGTTTATAAGTTTAGTTGTATAAGCTTAAGTTTGTAAAAGTTATACGTATTTTCGGGCATGGAGCCCAGTTATATTTTTCTTGAGTTTATTGATTTAGTGTTTATTATTAGTGTCGGGCCCTATAGGTTGTATTGAGATGCTGGACTTGATCCAGGTTGCATGACTTTTAGCAGAGGTCATGCCGAATTTTCATCAAGAGTCAGAGGCTTATGGAGACAGGATTAGCCTGTCTCCTGCCGGTAGCATCCTGGCTTAGGCGGGATGTTACATATTCAATTATCACAAGCATACACATAGTGATAAAGTTGAAAATTAATTGTGTGTTCCATACCTGGTTGAGAATTTAAAGTGTAATCATACACAAGTAATTCCATCCAATCTTAATTGACACATACACATATATCGAATATATCGAATATTGTATTGTAAAATTAAAAATGTAATACTAAGTTTTGAATTGCTAAGAGATTATATTGAGGAAGTGTTTAAAGGATATTCTGTCAAAAAGACGATAAGAGCCTAAGTGGTCAGGGATTTAAGTGGTTACTCCGGACCCCCCTCGTCCTCTGGGAATATTCTTTTATTTACTTTTCATAAGAAACCTTAGTTGAAATTCAAGGACTTGTGTTTATTGGTACTACCGTCCAATAGAACAACAAGTGGATACTTGATATATCACTTGAACAATATCATTTGTTGATCGTTGTGCAATTTGTCTTTTGTAGACTTATTGACCCCTATTGGTTTTCCAGTTACATATGGCTAGCGGAAACATCACAGTACCGGTCGCTCATGGAGAAAAGTCGGAAAAATTTGGTGGGGGCAAACTTTAAACAGTGGCAGAGCAAAATGTTGTTTTACGTGACAACTCTCCAGTTGGCAAAGTACCTCAAAGATCCTCCGGATCCTGTGGAGGGTGAATCGGCTACAACCAAGCAACTGCGAGAAGAGACATGGTCGTCTGGCGAATTCTTGTGCAAGAACTACCTTTTGGGTGGACTTGACAATACCATGTACAATGTGTACCAATGCATGACTTCTGCGAAGATTCTCTGGGAATCTCTCGAGAAGAAATACAAAACCGAGGATGTCGGGTAAGAGAAATTTGTCTTGGGTAGGTTCATGGATTACAAAATAGTAGATTCAAGAACGGTAATGTCTGAGTTGTGTGAACTGTAATTGATCATTCATGAAATATTGGATGAAGGGATGAAACTCTGTGAGACGTTTCAAGTTACCACCATCATTGAAAAGTTGCCTCCATCATGGAAGGACTTCAGAAGCTATCTGAAACACAAAAAGAAGCAGATGAGCCTTGAAGACCTTGGAGTCTAATTGAGGATCGAAGAGGACAACAAGAAGTCAGAGAAGGCCAGCTACAAGACTATGGAGTCTAAGTCCAACATCGTCAAAGGTGTAAAGGGTAGCAAGAAGAGAAAGAACAGTGGAGCTGATTCTTCCCAAGCTAACAAGAAGTTCAAGGGGAAGTGCTACAACTGTGGAAAGAACGATCATATGGCAAAGGACTGGAGAAACAAGAAGTCTCAAGACAAGGGCAAGAAAAAGAAAAATGAGGCCCATGTTACTGAAGATGAGCAACTGACTGGTGAGATCTCAGAGATGAACCTATCAGCAGTGGTAACTGAAGCCAACTTGGTTGGGAATCCGAGAGAATAGTGGGTAGACACTGGGGCTACTCGTCATATCTGTGTAGATAGCAAGATGTTTTCCTCATATCAGAAGGTCGATGGCGGCGATCATCTGGCAATGGGAAACTCGTCTACCTATAAAGTGGTTGGACAAGGCACAGTGGTTCTGAAGATGACATCCGGAAAAGAGCTTACATTGAAGAATGTATTGCATGTTCCAGATATTCGGAAGAACTTGGCCTCGGGCTATCTCCTTAGCAAGGCTGGTTTTAAGCTTGTATTTGTTTCTGATAAATTTGTATTGACCAAAAACGATACGTATGTAGGAAAAGGATACCTCACTGAGGGCCTTTTCAAATTCAATGTAATGACTGTCGATCAACACAGAGCTATTAATAAAGCTACAACTTCCGCTTATATTATTGAGTCACAAAATATATGGCATAGGAGGTTAAGACATGTTAATTATGATACAATGCGTAAATTAATCAACATGTACCTTATACCTAAATTTGCAATTGATAGCCAACATAAGTGTGAGGCATATGTTGAAGAAAAAATGCATAGAACATCATTTCATTCCATAGAACGAAGTTCTGAACCCTTGGAACTTGTACACACTGATGTGTGTGATATGAATATTGTGCAAACAAGAGGCGGTAAAAAGTATTTTGTCACTTTTATCAATGATTGCACAAGATTTTGTTATGTGTATTTGCTGAGGAGCAAAGATGAAGCTATTGAGATCTTTATATACTATAAGAACGAAGTTGAAAATCAACTTGGCAAGAAAATCAGGAGAATCGAGAGTGATAGAGGTGGTGAATATGTGTCACCATTTGGTGAATATTGTTCCAATCATGGAATTATTCATGAAACTACTGCTCCTTATTCGCCTCAACAAAACGAGATTGCTGAGCGCAAAAACCGAACGTTGAAGGAAATGATGAACATCATGTTGACAAGCTCTGGTTTACCCTAGAACTTATGGGGGAATCATTGATTTTCGCCAACTACGTTCTGAACAAGCTACCTCACAGAAGATTGGACAAGACACGATATGAGTTGTGGAAAGGTTATGTACCTTCCTACAAATATCTGAAAGTGTGGGGGTGTCTTGCCAAAGTAATGGTTCTTAAACCTAAGAAGGTTAGAATACGACCCAAAACTGTTGATTGTATATTCATTGGATATGCTTGCAACACTAGTGCGTATCGATTCTTGGTACACATGTCTGAGATTTCTGACATCAATCCGAATATGACAATTGAGTCAATGAATGCGACATTTTTTGAAGAGACATTTCCTTGTAAGGAAAGACAAAGAACAGAGTCTCTCAAAAGATCTATTGATACTGTCAAAGACAGTGATCAGGTTGGCCAAGAGTCAGATCAACGTGAAAACGTTGAGACAATCGAACCTAGACGTAGCAAAATAGCTAGAACGTCTAAGTTGTTTGGTCCCGATTTTCTGACATACTTGTTAGAAAATGAGCCTCAAAGCTATAAGGAAGCAATGTCTTCGTCAGAGGCACTTTTGTGGAAAGAGGCTATCAACAGTGAGATTGATTCCATCCTACAGAACCATACTTGGGAGTTGGTTGATCTTCCTCCGGGTTGTAAGCCACTGGGCTACAAATGGATATTCAAACAGAAGATGAAACATGATGGATCAATAGATAAGTATAAGGCAAGGCTTGTCATAAAAGGTTATAGACAAAATGAAGGCCTTGATTACTTTGACACATATTCACCAGTGACTCGTATCACGTCAATAAGAATGCTCATAGCCATAGCAGCTATATTTTATCTTGAAATACATCAAATAGATATAAAGACGGCATTCTTGAATGGTGAATTGGATGAAGAGATTTATATGGAACAACCAGAAGGTTTTAATGTTCCTGGACAAGAACAGAAAATGTGCAAACTTGCAAAATCCTTGAACGGATTAAAACAAGCGCCTAAATAATGGCATGAGAAATTTGACAAATAGATGTTGTCAAGTGGGTTCGAAACCAATGAGTGTGATAAAGTCTGTGTACATCAGATCAACTCAAAAAAGATATGTCATTGTGTGTATCTATGTAGACGATATGCTGATAATTAGTAGTAATCATGAAATGATTCAGTCTACCAAGAACGTGTTATCCAGCAGATTTGATATGAAAGATTTAGGAGTAACTGATGTGATCCTAGGAATAAAGATTTCTAGGACATTAGACGGATATATATTATCTCAGACTCATTATATTGAGAAGATATTTGAGAAATATAACAAAGGGGATCTAAATGTGGCTAGAACTCCTGTTGACCTAACTCTTCATCTATCAAAGAATACTGGCTCGAGCGTATCACAATTAGAGTATTCGAGAATCATCGGAAGTCTGATGTATCTCACGAATTGCACACGACCTGGTATCACTCAAGCTGTGAATATGTTTAGCAAATATACGAGTAATTCTGGACATAACACCTGGAAAGCCATAGTAAGAGTTTTGAGGTATCTGAGAGAAACTTCAAAATATGGACTGCATTATGAGAGATATTATGCTATTCTAGAGGGATACAGCGATGTTAACTGGATATCTGATATAGTGGATTTCAAATCTACGAGTGGATTTGTTTTCACACTTGGTAGTGCAGCCGTGTCATGGAAATCCTCGAGGCAAACATGTATTGCCCGGTCTACTATGGAATCAGAGTTCATAGCATTAGATAAACAGCGGATGAAGCAGAATTGCTTCAAAATTTCCTGGAGGATATTCCTAGTTGGCCCAAACCGGTGCCAGCGATAAGCATATATTGTGATAGTCAATCGGCTATTGGGAGAGCCCAAAATAAAATGTATAATGGTAAGTCTCGACACATACGTCGGAGACATAATATCATACGTCAACTGCTCTCAAGTGGCATAATATCGATCGATTATGTTAAGTCAAAGGAAAACCTAGCGGATCTACTTACTAAAGGTTTACCTAGAGAGCAAGTTGAGAAGTCATCGAGGGGAATAGGCTTGAAGCCTATAAATTAAGAATTGTCACTGTGGAAACCCAACCTAGCTGACTAGAGATCCCAAGATCTAGGTTCAAAATGGACAACTGAAACTTTGTGCAATTCAAAACAAGCACTAAAGAGTTTTGTACTCTTTCTCATTCCGATAATGACGTCGAATGCTGTCTGTCAAGGTTAGGATAAGCTAAGGCTTTTAATGATCACTATATTAGGATATGAGTCCTAATAGGGGTAAAGACAGATTACCTCTTCATAGTAGATCACATATTTCAAGTAAAAAGTGAGGCCGCTTCCATAGGATTTTACAGGCTGATTTCCCTAAAGTGCTTGATGAATCCAGGACCGGTGTTCATGACCGAAATGAACACAACTGTAGAATGGGAAATGGTCAAAGTAAAGCTATGTGTTGGCGATTGTCTTGGTTTACACCAACGGCAGAACAGTTCAAGACTAAGGGTCACTGGTTTGCCAAGTAAATTTGATTGTCATTCACTAGGAAAGGTTCAAGGCGAAAGCTACCTATTTCGATGCAGCTTTAGTTCACGGAAACTCTCTCAAGTGTCTGCATGAATATTTGAAGAATTATGGGGGATTGTTGTAAATTCTTCAAATATTATTGTTTTGGATGGAAGATGGATATGTCCCTTTGATGGTACTCTATGGGAAGGGTACATACATGTAGGGACATGTCCTCCAATTGAGGATAACATGCTTCTAGGTTCCAAGGGGTGCTTGGGAGGGGTTTAACCCTTTGGAGGATTGCACCCCAAACCAAATGGTGTCTTTAAGGCACCCTTCCATGCCTTTATAAAGAGGCCTCCATGTTCATTCTAAAAGATCATAGATTCCATCCGAATTTTGTGAGTCACATTTCATTGTTTGAGTCAAAGAGAGTTCCTTTCCTAGTTCAATATCTTCTTAAGGAGTGCCCCTTGAAGAAGATGAATCCAAGTTATCCAGGGAGAACGTTAGCCACAGAACCCGTAGAGCACCGAGTCGGGGCTAATAAGTTCTTAAGGACAGAGATACATCTCGACTTGGACATCATTTATAAGGTTTTTCTTGTTCTCAAAGTTTTATGGTTCATGCATGTTAAAGTAGATCTGAAATTTGCGTTCTGATTTGATTGTTATTTGCATGTTAATTTTGTTTAATAACACAATAATCCACCAACATATTACTAGTCCTAAATTTATTTATAAGCATATTGAAATAAATCTATGTTTTTCACAACACAATTACATATCTTACTTCTTGTAGAGATGCTCTTAATCAAACTTAATTGATTGCATTTCTCAATGAGTAAATGCTCATATTTATAGGAGGGGAAGTCAAGTTACTATATCATCACATGCATGACTTCCTATTCACTCACATGAACTTGGAAGAAAGTATTGATTACTATGTAATCACATGCATTTGAATGTTTTGATTACTATTTAATCACATGCATTTGGTAGCTTAATGACTTCATCTAACCCCTTCAAAAATTTTATCATCATGGGTGTACCTACCACATGTTCCCCATTAATATTTTCTAAATGTTATTTTCTAATATTTCTAACACTCTTTGATTTAATTACATAAATTAAATTCAACATCCATTCATAAAAATTTGAAAGTAGTATTTACATGCCGTAAAATAACAAATAATTACATAGCAATAATACTAATGTTATTAATATTTAACAATAATAATTTTTCCGGTTTTAGAGTCCCAACTCATATATATTTTGGGATACGAATCCTCAAACTCTTTGGGTAACTTGTAATTGATCTTGGACAGCCATGGAAATCCTATAGCAAATTTAAGATTATTGCATCGATTTCAAGATATCAAAAGAAAAGTTGTATTTTTTACCTTATGCCTGATATACTCAATCGCCAACCTCACAACAGCTTTATTATAATGAACATATAGTTTTTCTATACGCTATCAGTAAGTATTATTTTCCATATCTCAAGAAAAATTTGAGCTCGGAGCGCCAATCCGGATCGTATTTATATCTGATTCATGAATACGAACAATACATTTTTCCATAATATTACTTATATATGGTTACACCTCTTGTTTTCATATACATATTCGATCTAATTACGATTAGATTGAAACTAAATATGATTTAGTGATATGTATATATTAGATAAAGACCTCAGGGTTTACAACATTGTGCGCAGTTACAACTTAGTTTGTAATCGACATTGGGAAGTGTCACTATAAGTTGTAAATTCTCAAATAAAGTTCCTGGTCAAGATTCACTAACACGGGTCGGTTAGTAAAATCTGTCGAGACCAGTACATGTCGTATATCTGTTGAGTTTCAATCAAGTCCAAGAATCATCAATCATGCATAAAAATGAGTGAATACATCAAAGGAGTAAGGCGGAATCATACTCACATAGATCGGTTTTGTTGCGATGAAGAACAAGATGCGTTTTCTGCCCTCTCCATGCTCGGCAGTGGTCTTCAAGCAGTGGGCTGCTCGGTTTTGCCTCCAAATCCCTCCAAGAATGGCCATGTGAGACTCCATTGAAGCTCCAAGCTTCAAGCTTTTCCATGCTCATAAATTTGTTTCCCTATCACCATAATATAACCCAAGGTGTGTGCTAGGACCACATCTTCTTCTTGCTTTCTCTTTAAATTCGGTCCAACCAGAATTTTTAAGCAAATCGGCTTGAAGCCGTGAAGGAGAGGGAGAAGAAAAAGAGAGGAAAAGAGAAATGCGTAAAGGTTGGAAAGAGAGAGTAAAAAAGAAAATGTAATTTTGTTTTTATAATTCCAAAATTAATAAAAAACCAATTACCAATCTTTTAACTTTTAATTAAATGCTAAGTCAAAGTAAAAAGCAAAAGTTGCTTTTTCAACTTCTACATCAATCACTCAAATCAAGTGACAACATGTCACATCACTCAAAGTGACATTTGATTTGACGCTTGATGTGACTAGCGATTTGACGCTCGATTTGACTTGCGTGCCGCACTCGAATTCGAAATGCGAATGCCCTCGCAAATAATCCCGGGCTCGGGTTCGCTAATTCCAAATTAACGAATTTTTCCGTTGCGTCGTAATAAAATGATTACGCCTAGCGAAATCACTATTCACGTCGCTAACGAATTAATTCTAAATTAATTCGTTCGCCCGAATTAAAATCTAATTTTAATTCCGCGTCGAAATCCAATTTCGTTTAATATATCAAATATATTAATTTATCGATTAATTCCAAATTAATCGTTCTCTCTTTAACGATATTTTATCCGAGATAAAATATCTCCGCAATTAATCCCAGATTAATTTTCTCTCTCTTCCAATTAATCCCAGATTAATTAAGTGCGAGTCATACGTCATCGGTGAATCTTCAGGAAGCGACCCATGAGATCTCCGGATATGTTGGCAGTAAATACGGTCGTCGGACTATCCGAACACGTAAGTACCTCGTACTACGTTTATACCGATTTACAAGACAAGGTTGGCTTCTAGCAAAGCGCCATGCCTACCCAATTCTCCAGAAATATTCTTACAGGAATATATAGATCTGTATCAAGCGTAGTATACCGTAGTATTGTGTATATCGGCCCAGTATCGGATAGTCACGTGCTAGGGCTGGGGCTGGATAAGTGTCTGCCCCGTCCGAAGCACATGTCGGATGTCTGGTAACTAGTCTCTATAATCGGATATTCATGACCTAGTCACAATATCCTGATTGGTTGCGCAACACTTAAGAGCACTAATACCATATCCTGCGTGACATCATCTCCAATATGACTGAAGTGATACTTCCGTCTTGACATCACACCCAATACACTACGACTCTCTGATAAACCCAGAAGTGGTGTACGCAGAACCGGTTAAAGCCCTGTACCACCAAGACCAAAGTCTATCGATTATCGTAAGTATTAGCGATGTAAGTCTCAGGTTAAGACTATACACACCTACCTTGATTTCGGCCTCCCATAGACACATAGTCATAATACCAATGGGATTCCGAGGGGTCTATCCAGAGCGAAGCTGTTTCCCGTACCATCGGTGAAACACGACCTCCTATCGCACTTGCATAAGTATCCAATACTTATATATATGAGAACTATGCCGTTGTGCCCTCACAACGCGCACAAGTGCAATACTAGCCTATTCCGCATTATCGATGTCCTGTCTCGATAATACTCCGGCTAGGGATATTTAATGATTAATCCTTCGGGGATTGATACTGTCTCATATCATTCTCAATCCAGGAACTAATCATATGGACCTCTCTTCATTTATACATTATGGTGATCTAATCACAAATGATGAGAGTGCAATTTCCTTGTCACATAGTTAATTTGTACAACAACACCGTGATCTGTACAAATAGTGACGCTATGGGTCATTTTGTCCAACAATCTCCCACTTGGCACATAGCCAGTCACTCGAGTGTCTAACACCCGAACTATGTACGGTTCGCTCAAATTGCTGAGGAAAGGTTTTCGTCAGCGGATTTGCGTAATTATCTTCTGACGCGATTTATACGATCATCACATCGCCACGATGTATGATCCGAACGAATCAGATGATATAGAAGTATATATCTGGATCGTCGATGAGACCTTTAATTCCTTAGCCTGTGCTGACGCCTAGCTCAGCTGCTAAAAGAACTATATCTAATCTAATTAGATTTATTATCGATCCAAATGGCTTCTATTGCTGCCTCAGCTGCAGCAATAATCCGCATTTGTTGTTAATTCGGCAACAGTTATCTTGCTCGGAAGATTTCCAGCTCACTGTCCCAGTGTTCAAACTTTATAGTACCGCAGTATTTACGTTTGGAAACTTGCAGCAGTGATCCTAGTCACTTCAAGTTCTCCTTCTCCATAGTTTAAGACAACATCTTTAGTTCTCTCAGATACTAACAGATGTTCTTAATCTTCAATCCAGTGACTATCACTTGGATTGACCTGATCGTGACTCCATATGCTCGAAGCGTATGAGACACCCTATCAAGTACATTTTAAATGTACAATTTCCAGAGAGTGTTAACAACTCCAAATCTATCCCTGTAGATCTTTATTCCTTGAATAAAGGTTGTTACTCCCCAGAATTCTACGAAGAATTTCTTATGAAAGCCAAGCTTTCACCGATTGCTTTATGGGAATTTCATTGTCAGTGCCCTCCCACTAACCTCCTTATATACACAAGAATTATTTCGTTTTGAGTCAAATCATAAACCATTATGATTATTTCAAAACGTCAGTTCCAAGAACCTTATGCTTGTTTCAATCCAAACATGGATCGAATAACCCGCAAACCTTGTTTGTCGGTTATACAAAATCGTCAGGATGTTGTAAGCATCCTCCAAAAGGTTTCCTTTTCAGGAAAGCGATTTTGATCTGTAACTGACATTTCATAAATGAAATACGCAGTTATCAACAAGCATCTTCAAAATGGATTTACCATGGCAACAGGTAAAAGGTTGAACCGTTATTAACACAATGTTGATAACGATACCTTTCCGTCAAAAGCCCAGCTTTGTACGTTGGTATGTTGCCTTCCATGTATGTCTTCCTTGAAGACGTTTAATGTACCATAGGCACAATGCCTTGTGGTACAACAACTAGTATCCAAAATAGTTGTTATACATGGAATCCATTTCGGATTCATGGCACTTTGCCATAATAGGGAGTCGATACCTTGTATCACTTCCTCAAACGTAGTCGGTTGTATACCTTCATAAGATTGACATCTTTATGAGGTTAGATCAGAAACCCATACCCTAGGTTGTTTTCTGACTCTCTCTGATCTACGTGGTTCTTGTGTATTTGAAGATTAATGGTATAGATTCATCATTGATGAACTATTTGTGTTCCATTAAGGACTTCGTGCCTTGAACAGTATTACTCCGATTTTCATCGAGTATCACTATCCTCCCACTGACCACTGCATATCGGTATTCCTCTCAGGAAAAACCGCATGGTGAGCAACAATCACATTGTTCTCATGTGAGATTTACAAGTACTATACTTAAGGTTTCCCTTAGGATAACCTATATTGGCACTTATCCAATTTGGGTCCTTAGTTTGGTATCATCCAAACGTTATGCCTGGCATACCCAAATTATCAGGAATGAGAAACCTCGTTTCTTCCCTGTTCATATCCTATATGACATCTGTCAAACAGATTTATATGGAACCTTATTCTAAATAAGTTATTGCACTGTTAAAACTTATCCGTTGAAGGAAATGGTAGCTCAGAGCGACTCATGATTAGCCTTATCATGTCTAACATGATTCGGTTAATCCGTTCGGACACACCGTCACTTTGACGTGTTCCGAGAGGAGTCCTCATTTGAAAGAATACTATACTCTTTCAAGTATATATGAAACTTATTGCTTAAGTATTTTCCATTACGATCTTACCGTGACGGTATAATACTATAGCCGATCTGTTTGTCTATTTCGTGTCGAAACTCTAAAAGTTTCCGATTTGTGTTCTTCAAAAGAAACACATAACCATAACGTGATGCCACATCCGTTAAGGTCACGAAATATTCATGTTCACATCTAGCCTAGCTAGATATGGGCCCACTTACTTCACCATGAATAGGGCTAACAGATCGGTGGCCCTTTTACTATTACCAAGTAAATAGTATTTTAGGTACTTTACCTAATAAACTAGATTCGCAGACCTTATTTGAATAGTCAAATCAGTCCTAGTACCCACTCTTCAAAAGTGTGGATATACGAGTCTCGTTAAATTGTGTCCTAGACAACAATGCCACAAATAAGTCTCTATTGATCAAATCAATTTGAGCTATTTATTTGTCATTTTATATGTTTGAGATTTTATTTATATTCAAAATATAAATTCTGTTATTTACATCTAATGTATTTATCTCAGTATCATCTTTATATAATAAAACACTTAGTGTTCTATAATATAAAGGTTTTATCCGCAACGGATTAAACACTGATATAGAGATAATGTCTCTAGTCAAACTAGTTACATTATAACAGTTCCTAATTTAAGTATATACCCAAAGGGTAGTTCCTAAACTTAGGTATCTACGGTCGAAACAGCGACTTTCGTCCCGTTTCCGATTCGCAGAGAGCAATCTCAGCTTGAAGTCAGTATCCTGCTCAAAGCAGATTCTGAACATCAATACATATATTTTATGTACCACACTAAGTATTTAAAATCTAATTTCAATACTAGCTGTGAACATAACTAAGACAAATATTTTTAAAGTTAGAGCCTCGCCCTTTCTTTAATTCCTTCGTGTCTGCCATATCCAAATGGTAGTCACTTTGGGATATGTCAATTATCCTTTCAATATTTCAGAAACCTTAGGCCAAGCCTTGGGTTTTAGAATATCGAAACGATGTGCACCTCGTGCTACATGCCCAATTGCAAACTTTGACTTTATCTCCTCTAGAATAGTCAATTAATTCTCCAAGAATTATAAATTGCAATTTTAATACTTCTTAAATAAAATTAGATTTATGACAAGTATATTAAATTAAGCATTAAAGTCATCATCACATAAATCTTCCAAAGATTTTATGCTCTACTTATTTTGCTTAATTTTGGGCTTAAGGTATAATAAGTTATTTTATCAAATAAAGTAACCTATTATTTATTCCCAATTTGAAAATTAAATCATTTAAAATATTTAATCCCAGATTATATTTTAAATATCCAACTTTTCAATTTTATCTTGATTACAATAGTCCAACTATTTAATCAACGATTAGTGGTACTATATATATTATAATGATTATAATAGTCCAACTATATAATCAAATATAATCCAAATTAATTAACCTCAATTACATTGATTACTATAATCCAATTATAAAATCAACTGTAAACTGAAATTATAATTCAAATATATTGATTAATATAATCCAATTATATATAATCAAGTATAATACAGTCCAACTGTTTATTAAAACAACAATTTAAATATTAGTCCAACTAACATTTAATCTAATGACGAAATAATTTAAATGAGCGCGTATGCGAGTAATTGAACGAGTATTGCAAATTCAATTCTTACCTCCCACTATTTTTCGTCGAGCCTCTAACCCTCTGTCGAGTACTCGGGAAACCGTGTTTCCTAGTGGGCTAGGATCCCGTTAAATATCACACAATCTTGACTTTGGCCAACAAATTGTATGATAATTAACTAGGTAGATCTAAGATCAATTGGATCTCATCCAACTCCTAGATCCAGTAGGTGGACATCCAAGTCCCAAACATATATCTTATATATGCCTATACATCGAATGTATACCCTAACCTTTTTCCTCTGAATCAACTAGGCCTTGGCTTTGGCACAACAAACCTAGTGATCCCAGTCAAGCGCGGACCCATTGACATGGAAGCTTCGTAATCAATGTCAATGGACAAGAAGTGGTCTTGACTTTGGCCAACAAACCACAACTTGGACACGACACCGATATGGAACAAAGCTTCGTGATTAAAACACATCTTCGACGGACAAGGGCTTGACTTTGGCCAACAACCCCTGCCAATCTCGGATCTTGAGTAAGAATCACTCAATGGAAGGAAAATAAACGCTTGATATTTAACGAGGGTTTTTCGCGTGCAAATTGGCTACCAATTTATTATCTTTGTTAAGGTCTCATCATCATACACCCTTAAACATGCATTCTAAACACATAATAAAGCGCATATGATAAAATAATAATGATATGCGGATGGATATTTTACATTGATCCTAGATCAAATCTCTCACTTTCTCTCTCCAAAGCTAGCACATGTATTTCTTCTACCCGTTACACTACACTTCTAAAGAAACCTCATTTACATTGAGGGGGGAATAGGTGAGAAGAGAATACAAAGAAATAGGAGATAAGGCTGGACACGCAGGTCCAATTAATAAATCAATTTATTACAATTTCAAAATCGCCCCACCCGGCTAATATCCATCCGATATACATTATTCAAACATCACAACCATGTATTCATACAAGCATGTTATCAATCAATCTAATCCAATTAATTAATCTTGATAATTAGTGATCATCCAATGTTCAAACAAAGATTTGATTTTGTTCGAGTCAAACTCGTATTGCGAACACGTACTCAAAGTACGATTTCTACGAATTAAATTAAATTACATGATTAAATCCAATTTAATACGTATTTAATTCTAATTCATTATTTAATTCCAAATTAAATATTACACTTTATAAAATAAACCTTTACGACTTAAATTCCAAATTTAATCGTTACGGGTCTCAAAGCCCGATTAATATCCAATATTAATTTAATTAAAGTCCAATGGGCTTTTAATTAATTTCTTGAGGCGTGGACTTTTGGTCAACTCGGGTCAACCCGCAACCAAAGTCCAATCCGGGAGTTACCCCATAAGCCCATAAATTAATTTAGGCCCATTAGGCCCAATTAAACGTTAAAGGTTCATTAGTCGCATTTGGGCCTTTTGGAAGCGGTTTGGGCCTAATTGGATCCAACCAATTTTGGCCTAAACCAACTTTGTACAACAAAGTCCAATAAACCCAATAACAACTTTAAAAGCCCAAATCCAATTTTAAGCCCAATAATTTAATTCCAAAAATTTCAAATTTTCCAATTAAATTACCTAAAGTGTATAGCATTATTAATTGCCCAAATCAAAGTTTCCAAAACATCAAATTTGTCCAATTAATCATGCTTAACATCAATTAATCATGTCCAACATAATTAAATCAAAATCAAACCCAATTTCATGCTTCAAGTGTCTCGGCCAAAGAGGGAAATATGCCCAAATCAAATTCAATCCAATTGAACCAAATTCAACATAATTCAACATCCCCAAATGATTTGTAAGTCATCCAATGAACAAAAATCAAAAAACCAAGACAATTTAGGGATCATATTTTCGGCCATCACAAGCAAATTGGGGAAAATTGTTCCAAACACTTTTTCATCAAATTGATCTAATCAATCATCAATTAAACAACATTCAAGCATTCTAAATCATCCAATTCATTAAACATGCTCAAAATCAAGTTTACCCCAATTTGTCATGCCCAAATTTAGGGAAAAATGGATCCAACCAAATTTCATGAAATTGATTATGCACAACATCAATTCAACCTCATTCAAGCATACTATACTAAACAATTTAATCATTTGATGCTCAAATTGAGTTTACCCAAATTAAAGTTTTGGCCAACATTAAGCAAATTGGGGAAAATCAATCCAATTAATTTTCATCAAATTGATTACATATAACTCTAATTTATTCATATACAAGCATTCTTAAACAAACAATTTGTTAAAATCATGCTTAAACAAAAAAGCCCCAATTTTTCTCAAGAACCCTAATTCGTTTTATGCAACCAATAGCTCAAGATACCATTGTTGAGTTTCAATCAAGTCCCAAGAATCATCAATCATGCATAAAAACGAGTGAATACATCAAAGGAGTAAGGCGGAATCATTACTCACATAGATCGGTTTTGTTGCGATGAAGAACAAGATGCGTTTTCTGCCTCTCTCCATGCTCGGTAGTGGCTTCTTCAAGCAGTGGGCTGCTCGGTTTTGGCCTCCAAAGTCCCTCCAAGAATCGGCCATGTGAGACTCCATTGAAGCTCCAAGCTTCAAGCTTTTCCATGCTCATAAATTCGTTTCCCTATCACCATAATATAACCCAAGGGTGTGCTAGCACACATCTTCTTCCTTGCTTCTCTTTAAATTCGGTCCAACCAGAAAATTTTAAGCAAATCTGCTTGAAGCCGTGAGGAGAGGGAGAAGAAAAAGAGAGGGAAAAGAGAGAATGCGTAAAGGTGGAAAGAGAGAGTAAAAAAGAAAATGTAATTTTGTTTTTATAATTTCCAAAATTAATAAAAAACCAATTACACATTCTTTTAACTTTACATTAAATGCTAAAGTCAAAAGTAAAAAGCAAAAGTTGCTTTTTCAACTTCTACATCAATCACTCAAATCAAGTGACAACATGTCACATCACTCAAAGTGACAATTGATTTGACGCTTGATGTGACTAGCGATTTGACTCTCGATTTGATTTGCGTGCCGCACTCGAATTCGAAATGCGAATGCCCTCGCAAATAATCCCGGGCTCGGGTTCGCTAATTCCAAATTAACGAATTTTTCCGTGCGTCGTAATAAAATGATTACGCCTAGCGAAATCACTATTCACGTCGCTAACGAATTAATTCTAAATTAATTCGTTCGCCCGAATTAAAATCTAATTTTAATTCCGCGTCGAAATCCAATTTCGTTTAATATATCAAATATATTAATTTATTGATTAATTCCAAATTAATCGTTCTCTCTTTAACGATATTTTATCCGAGATAAAATATCTCCATAATTAATCCCAAATTAATTTTCTCTCTTCCAATTAATCCCAGATTAATTAAAGTGCGAGTCATACGTCATCGGTGAATCTTCAGGAAGCGACCCATGAGATCTTCGGATATGTTGGCAGTAAATACGGTCGTCGGACTATCCGAACACGTAAGCACCTCGTACTACGTTTATACCGATTACAAGACAAGGTTGGCTTCTAGCAAAGTGCCATGCCTACCCAATTCTCCAGAAATATTCTTACAGGAATATAGATCTGTATCAAGCGTAGTATACCGTAGTATTGTGTATATCGGCCCAGTATCGGATAGTCACGTGCTAGGGCTGGGGCTGGATAAGTGTCTGCCCCGTCCGAAGCACATGTCGGATGTCTGGTAACTAGTCTCTATAATCGGATATTCATGACCTAGTCACAATATCCTGATGGTTGCGCAACACTTAAGAGCACTAATACCATATCCTGCGTGACATCA
This sequence comes from Zanthoxylum bungeanum, assembly GCA_019454045.1. Classification (NCBI taxonomy): domain Eukaryota; kingdom Viridiplantae; phylum Streptophyta; class Magnoliopsida; order Sapindales; family Rutaceae; genus Zanthoxylum; species Zanthoxylum bungeanum. The sequence goes on from SKCR01000148.1 coordinate 87,152, forward strand.
TCTCCAATATGACTGAAGTGATACTTCCGTCTTGACATCACACCCAATACACTACGACTCTCTGATAAACCCAGAAGTGGTGTACGCAGAACCGGTTAAAGCCCTGTACCACCAATACCAAAGTCTATCGATTATCGTAAGTATTAGCGATGTAAGTCTCAGGTTAAGACTATACACACCTACTTGATTTCGGCCTCCCATAGACACATAGTCATAATACCAATGGGATTCCGAGGGGTCTATCCAGAGCGAAGCTGTTTCCCGTACCATCGGTGAAACACGACCTCCTATCGCACTTGCATATAGTATCCAATACTTATATATATGAGAACTATGCCGTTGTGCCCTCACAACGCGCACAAGTGCAATACTAGCCTATTCCGCATTATCGATTTCATGTCGATAATACTCCGGCTAGGGATATTTAATGATTAATCCTTCGGGGATTGATACTGTCTCATATCATTCTCAATCCAGGAACTAATCATATGGACCTCTCTTCATTTATACATTTATGGTGATCTAATCACAAATGATGAGAGTGCAATTTCCTTGTCACATAGTTAATTTGTACAACAACACCGTGATCTGTACAAATAGTGACGCTATGGGTCATTTTGTCCAACAATATCGAGACTTGGTCCGATGGTTTATCCCAATGAACCATGAGTATTGGGAGACTCGTATAGACGTGTAAGTGTTTATTTGTTAAACACAGATGGCTCACCGAAGATTTCCTAAAAGATGGTACACCAACGTCAATAGGAATTTTCTCGAGTCGAGTAGCATAGTGGTCATTCGACTTGCGATACCACTATAGATATATGAGACATCATCTACACTTTGATGGCAGTCACGTCACCGATCTATATAGATCATACCTCTACCTGTTCGTTGGGTGTGGACCCATGCTCATGATATCATGTGAGTATCAGATAAAATTCGCCAGTCATGTGTACAGGGCATAAGTATCATGTGCATATTTGCAATCTAGTAAAATCATGGTCATGGTATACTTCTGAAGCGAGTTCCGAATGTTATTTAGAGATCGTAAATTTGAAAGTCGACTATATTATACCTTAGGGATTCGACGTTCCTATCTATATCCCCAGTATAATATTGATAGCCTATGACGGAGGGATTATATGTATGTAATGACCTCGACTTACATAGTTTAGCGAGATTATCTGTGGTCGTCATAATTCACGAGTGGGTGAATCATGGACACGAAATTTGATTATGTGACGAATAAACCTAAACTTAGAGAGTCTCACAATATGAAGTGTACTCGTTAAGCACTTGGGCAACGCGTTATGAATAATACAGATTATTCATAATACTTCATCAGATTAAATAAGTTAATTCGAATTGTTTAACGGTTAAACGAAAAATACATGCATAAGGGACATTTCGATCATTTCCTAATTAATGTGTATTTGTATTTAATATATGATTTTATTAAATACACATTAATTAATTATCAAATATTATATTTGACATATATCATTAATATATGTATTTGGATTATTTAAAGTAAATATAATACATATATTTAGATATTTCTATTTAAGTAATTATTTAATTATTTAATTGTTAAATAATTAAAGTAATTGAAATATAAAATATCTAAGTTGATATTTAATTTTGGAAATGATTAAAGTGTAAATGTTTGACTTTTACATTTAAAATAAAGGTTATCAAATTGAATTTGAATTCTTTAATTTGATTAAATGAATTATAAAATGACCAAATTGCCCCCAAGTTAGGTTACCATTGTTGGGGTTTTAACGAGGGCGTAGCAGAAGCTCGCGGTTCGGGCGAAATCGTAACTTTAAAAACTTTTAAAATTACCAAATAAATTATTCAATATCCAATATGAATAATTCATTCATATTTGATCTAAACAAATTTATTCGATATCAAATAACGACATAAATAAGTTAGAAACATCACGAAACTTTTACGAAAACGTTTTTCCGCAAAATGGCATAAAACGCGTTTTTGTCCGAACCGACCAACCAATACACATGGGGGCTGCCCAGGTCAGCTCCAATAGTACTTGGGCAGTTCATGGGCTGCCCAAACAGTGACCAATTCACTGTTTGGACAGCGGACACCCGGTAAACCTGAAACTCACCCGGTAACGCCGTTTTTCACCGTTTTCACATATTTCAACTCCGAAATAATTTTCATCATATGTTTTAATGCCCAAAACACATCCAATACATTTATATAACATACTTTTTATCACCAAAATCACAAAATTTTCAGGAGTCACCACAAATGAATAACTCAAGAACAATTCTAGGAGTTACAAGAGTGTTCATAATACTCTAGAATTGCAACAAGTCATCAAATGACAAAATTGAACTAATATTACAATATAATTTATCCAATCTAACTTCACACATGCATCTAGCCTCCAAATCCATTCTCCAAATCAAAAAGCCCCAAAATATAAGAAAGGAAGAAACCCTAGAACTATTTTAGATATTCAAAAATAAGAAACAAGCTTTCTAAATTTATAATTATTGAAGATTACCTCAAAATCTTGTAATTTCCTTAAACGTTTTTCTTGAATTTCTTCCTTCACTCTTCAAGAAAATTTGGGAGCTTTTCTTTTGGTAAAGGTTTCGGCCATGACTTCTTATGAAATGAGAAAATAAAATTTTCCACTTTAAATATCAAGCCAAAACCGACATAGGGGTAAAAGAGGGATATTTTGGTCATTTGGTCAATTAAACTAATTAAATAATAATAATAAGCTTTAAGTTGACAAATCCAATTTGTATACTTCAAGCTTACAAGAATCATGCCATATGTAATCAATAATAATCAAACATATTACATAACAATTATGTAATATTGAAATTATTAATTGTCTAGATATTTAACATTTAAATACCTAAATAATTAATTAAAGTGATTATTATTATATATGTATTTTTATTTACATTAAATAACAAATACATATATTAATGGCATGTGTCAAAGTCTCATTTGACAATTAATTAATATGTATCAAATCAAATTTTGTATCAAATATAAATACACATTAATTATTAATTGACCGAAATGCCTCTAATGCATGTATTTTTGTTTAACTGGTTAAACGATTAGAATTAGCTTATTTAATCCGATGAAGTATTATGAATAATCTGTATTATACATAACGCGTTGCCCAAGTGCTCAACGAGTACACTTAATATTGTGGGACTCTCTAAGTTTAGGTTTATCCGTCAAGAAATCCAATTTCGTGTCCATAATTCACCCACTCATGAATTATGACGACCACATATAATCTTGTTAAACTATGAAAGTCGAGGTCATTGCATACATATAATTTATACCAGGGATATAGATAAGAATGTCAAATCCCTAAGGTATAATATAGTTAACTTTTAAATTTACAATCTTTAAATAACACTCGGAATTCGCTTCCAAAGTATACCACGGCCATGGATTTACTAGATAGCAAATACGTACATGATATCTATGCCCTGTACACATAACTGACGGATTCTATCTGATATTCACAGGATATCATGAGCGTCAGTCCACACCCAACGAACAGGCAGAAGTCTGCTCTAAATATATCGGTGACGTGACTATCATCAAAGCGTGGAGAATATCTAATATATCCATAGTGTTATATCAAGTCGAAAGACCACTATGCTACTCGACTCAAGAAGATTCTTATTAACGTTGGTGTACCATCTATTATGAAATCACCAGTGAGTCGTTCACTTTTTATCAAATAAACACCTACATGTCTATACGAGTCTCCTGATACTCATGGTTCATTGGGATAAACCATCGGACCAAGTCACGATATACGACATGTACTAGTCTTAGCGGATTTTACTAACCGACTCGTGTCAAAAAATCTTGACCATGAACTTTATTTGAGAATATACAACTTATAGTGACGCTTCCCATTGTCAATTACAAGCTACATTATAACTGCGCACTGCGTTGTAAATTCTAGAGTCTTTGTCTAATATATACATATCACTAAATCATATTTAGTTTCAATCTAATCATAATTAGATCGAATATGTATATAAAAGCAAGAGGTGCTACCATTAAGTAAGTAATATTATGAAAAATAAATTGTTCGTATTCATGAATTAGACATAAATACGATCCGGATTGGCACTGCTAGCACCAACCCTAACAATTTCTCCCATTTGCTCTAGTGCCAATCCACAGTATCATATACACATCTCAATGTGTATCACATACTCATGGCCCTTAAGAGCTTACCTAGCACTCAAGAGGTAGGCAACATGAAGTAGGTCCGCTATAACAAATTAAATTTGTCCAACACACCCAATCATTTCCCTTAGCCAGCATCATTCATATATTGTATAACCTAAGTTATACATCAATATGACTCAATATTATGCTACAGCTACTGAGTTGTCTAAGTATTTAGAAATCAAATCCAAATATTATGAGACAACCGCAAGCATAACACTAATATCAAAACATCTATTCTATAAGGTCACTTTGTAACTTCATATGTCAATACATCATAAGTTACAACTAATTCTACCAATACAGTAGAATCAACAGTGACACTCCCACTGCATCTTTTCTGACTCTATATGACGTAGACTGTCTAACATCATAATTAGACTCAAAACTAATCTGAACCTAATGGTTGCGGATTATATTCTCCATGAATAAGAAACTCGTTCTTAATATCTCAAAGATAACAAAGAACATGTTTCAAGACACATCCTATGGTCTATAACATTTCAAAACAGTTTGTAACAATTATGAGTAAATTGATATTTTTAATCGCACATAATATAGTATTCATTATTGTAGGCACTGTATTTTTGCATATAAGTCCCGATGATGAGCCTCGTGTGGAGGCACTACCTTTTAAGTCGCGAAAGTCACGGGAAACGGACGTCAGAAGGAAAAAGTCAGAAATCGATACCTCGTTGGATTTAATTCGTTCGATTAGCTTCGGGTTTGCTCGTTAGACCTCTGTTTTAAAATTTATCCCCGGCTCAAACCCTAAACAAACACACGACCTCGCTCGCTCTCACCTATACCCCCTGGATAACTCACGTCCACCGAATTCACAAACCCCTAATAAACCCTTAATCTCTCGCATCCCTCTCACCTCACGTCCCTTACAAAGCCAACACCTTCACACCAAGCAGATAACCCTCCACTAACCGACCAACTCAGCAATTGCCATTCACTCACGCACACACAGCTCACTCACATAAACTACCTTCACCTTTGCTTGACACACGCACACACAGCTCACTCACGACACTTTATTAACACACGTCCAACTGACCAAACACCTCAACACGCACTCACGAACCAAATAACCTTTCTCTCTCCAATCACTAAGCTTCACAACCGAACTCAAAAACAAAACAAATGCCAATGCCCCGCCACGTGAACCATTATGAGCGCAGCCCTCACGTAAGCCAAACACTCATGTATGCATGCAAATGTGAAGACAAGAGACTACCCCACACCATTTCCACAAAAGTCACCCCTCCACCAAACAAACCCATGCCCATTGACTTCAATTCACCTCACACCCCATTTTCAACAAAGCCACTTCCTAATTAATAGCCTCCCACCAAGTCAAAAGACACCACACATCAATCCCATTACCATTTTCAACAAAGCCACCTCCTAATTAATAACCTCCACCAAGCATACCTGTAGGAACTACATTTTTGCATGTAAGTCCCTATGATGAGTCTCATTTGGAGACACTACCTTTTAAGTCACGAAAGTCGCGGGAAACGAATGTCGGAAGGGGAAATTCAGAATAAGAATGTCATCGGTTCAATTCACATGTTCACTGCTTTCATTCGTGCTGCGTTCGTGAACACGTTCGAACGTCAGATATATTACGGGCGTTCATGTAGCGTTTGAATCGGCGTTCGAACGGTGTCGGTAATTCTAGTTTTGCTGCTAGCCTCACGTCCAAGCCCATTTAGCCCACCAAAACCCACCCAAAAATAATTAAAACATTTAAAACACATGTCACAAATTAAAATAATATCCTTCCTAAATTAAATAAATCACATCCCAATCTAAATAATTCACATACCTAAATGAAACAAATCAAATATATCACCTTCCCAATCAAACCAAATCTCCTCCTTAACTTAAGAAGATTTTTCCTTGTGAAATACTAAACAAAATATTCCCCCCATAATTACTTGATCCCATTCCTATTCAAACAAGAGAAGCTCTAGCCTTTGCCTATAAAAGAAACACAAATCCAACCTTTCACACCCTAGCTCATTCTCACAAAAACACAAAAGAAATAAACTTAGCATTCACACCCAAGGCAAAAAAAGGAAGAAGCAAATAATTCTCTTCTCATCTCTCTGCAATAGCCGAATACTCATCCCTCAAGACCCCCTCCATTGCCGCATAAACTCATCCTCTTTACCTCACCGAAATAGTCCCCAGACCACGCCATAACACCACCGAAAATCACACCCAAACAGCAGCCCAAATACACCAAAAATAGCAACCGAATACGAAAAATAGTGACCAGAAAATACAGTGAAAATAGCAGTAAAACAGAGTAAAAACAGCAGCCCCAAGCAGAAAAACAGCGATAGGAAGCAGTGGACCAGTGAACCAGATGAGTTACGGAGCATCAAGCCTTCTGACGGCTGTGTAACGCACTTTTGAGAGACGACCTAAGAGGTTATACCTGAGGACACCCTTCTTATTTATTCTCATCTTTTTTTGTTGTTTATTAGAATTCCTTCGCATGAGAGTCGTTTGTTGATATATGTTGTGGTCCTTGGATGAATGGAATATGTGTTCTCTCTTGTGGTATATCGGATGGAAACCCGGACGTAAATTCCGTAGCCGAATCCGAATAGACGGTATTACGGTTTGCACTCGGGATACAATACCACGTATCACTTGAGAGATTCACACATTTTGTTTCATCCAATCTTGTATTCGAGCATGATTGGGTTGCTAGAATGTTATTTATCTTTTAAGAATCATTTAGTCGTTAGTATGCTATTGCATATCATTGCTTTATTTATGCATGCATTGCATTCTTGTGCGTATGGGCTAACTAGGGTGGATTAAAGGTCCTCTATTCGAGAAAAGGCCTAAAAGGCTACCTTTTCCATGATGTTTTGCCGCACCGGACAGAGTATGTTTGATTGAATGTGAGATATGTTTAATCGAGCATACGAGGTCCTATATTATTGTTGTCTTTATTTTATATGCATGGTAACATAATGCGCATGGGCTAACTAGGGTGGATTAAAGGTCCTCTATTCGAGGGAAATGCCTGAAGGCTACCTTTACCATGATGTTTTGCCGCGCCTTTTATTATGTCATTTACCCATTGCATATCATTGCTTTATTTACGCATGCATTGCATTCTTGTGCGCATGGACTAACTAGGGTGGATTAAAGGTCCTCTATTCGAGGGAAATGCCTAAAAGGCTACCTTTTACACGATGTTTTGCCACACCGGAGGAGGTGCACCTGATTGAATGTGAAATGTGTTCCATCGGGCACACGAGGTCCTACATTGTGGATTTGCTTATCTATGTATGTGTTGCGTCGTCTATCATACATCAGGTCTTGTCCCGTTTGAACGCGTTCTCGAATGCTATATGAACGTGAACCTTCTGTTTACCGTTCGAACACGTTTACGAACCCTACTCGAATGCGCATGTGTTTTCTTTGTTTTTATCATGCATCAGGTCTTGTCCCGTTCGAATGAATTCTCGAACGCTATACGAACGCGAACCTTCTATTTACCGTTCGAACGCGTTTACTAACGCTACTCGTACGCGCACGTATTTTCTTTATTTTATCATGCATCAGGTCCGGTCCCGTTCGAATGCATTCTCAAATGTTATACGAACGTGAACCTCATATTTACCGTTCGAACGCGTTTAAGAACGCTACTCGAACGTTCATGCGTTTTATTATATCATGCATCAGGTCTCATCCCGTTCGAACGCGTTATCCAATGCTATATGAACGCGGACATTCTGTTTATCGTTCGAATGCATTATCAAATGCTACTCGAACGCTTGCATTCTGTTTACCGTTCGAATGCGTTTACGAATGCTACACGAACGTGAACACACTGGACAGATTCCTTTATCATGTTTCATGCATGTTTGTTCTCCTAGTCATTCCATTCCCCATCATATGTTTAGTTAGCTCTCTTCAATATTTATGCATTTAATTGCCTCTCTTTAATATGCATGCTTGTACAATCCTTGTCCATTTGCGTCTCCATGATCATCAATGTAATGCGTTTGTGAAATTATGTGTTTATCGTTATTTCAATCTACTTTTATGCATGTAAGCTTAGGCATAGGTTATATGCAAATAGGTTATAGGCAAACGTAGATACGAGCTTTGTTTCTATGCATGTGAACTTAGAAATAGAATACCCTTGGAAATATATGTTGCTAGATTCGATTAAATTATTGCACAAATCATATCATTACAAGTGGCATAAGTATGGGACCATTCTGAACCCAACGGTTTGAGGTCTTCCCTTGCGAGGGGTGAGTGCGGCCTTAAATCATTTTCTCGGTTCACACCGGGTGGCGACTCCATGTTATTTCTCCAGTTTAGTCCCCCGCGGGCTACTCCGTACTCCCAACCGGGCCGCGAGCCCGTGACAGTGTCGTCCAATTTATGTGTCATACTGTCTGGCGACTTCACTGGGGATAGAGAATTGGCCCCGAAATAAAGCCTTGTAATGATTGTGATTTGTGCTTTAGTTAACCGTGTCTATAGTGGGTTAAAATGGGTTTAATCAAAGGCACTTTTAAGGCTAGGTAATGGTTTGGTGTCTCCCCTCATTCACTACCTTTCTATGAGGAAAAGCTGCGAAGGCACCTAGATAATCATGTACTTGTAGCCTACCGAGATGGACTAATTTGGAGGACTCGTTGTTTATTCATGTCACCAAGCGATAAGAGCCTAAGAGGCTTGGGTTTTTAAGAGAGTTCGTTCCGCCTTCCCTCTGGGGAATCTACAACGGGAAATCCATTTGACAGTCAGTCACGCACCATAACTCGTTGGCACGTACCGTAAGTTATAAAAAAGGTGTGCTCACTTGGTTGCTCTAACCCTTGAATGGGGAGACCTAGTTATGGGCAATCCTTCGTCAGCGAGAGTCTTTATCCACACTCCCGCAAACCCACACGTAGACCAGAGTCGTATGGCCTATAGCAACTATTTCCTTGTGCTTGTGGACCATCCTCATTTGGATGCAGTTGGACTTCTTGTTAGAAATGCGAACTTGTTGGGCCATTTAAACTGGGACGAGTTCGTATCCTATGACAATTGAGCCAAAAGCTTCTGAAATGTCGATGGGCCGCTCTGTAGAAATTATTGCTTTATGTTTGAATTATCTCTTTATGCTCGGGACCACCATCATTTGGATGCAGTTGGACCTCTTGTCAGAAATGCGAACTTGTTTGGCCATTTAAACTGTGACGAGTTCGTATCCTATGACAATTGGGCTAAAAGTTTCTGAAATGCCGATAGGCCATCCTGTGTTTGGGCTCTTTATCATTTGAAGTTGTTTAACCACATTATTGTAAAGGTGTAAGCATGTTGGGTCTTTTCAACTGGGACAAGTTTGAACCTTGCAATAATATGATTGAAGCTTTAAAATGACAATGGGCCGAATTATATGTTTCACACATCGCACGTATCTCATGCATCTCATGCATACACATCATGTTAACTCTCTTGTGTCTTAAGAGCCATCATAGATATCCGTTGGGTTAGGGGAAATGGAAGACTTGTTAAAAGGCCAATAGCAAACATGAGCGAATCAGAGAATGAAACATCCCGTATGGATCAGTTGGAAACCAATCTCACAAAGGTTACTGAACAGTTGCAAGCTTTGACTGCTGCTATGGCCAATATGGTTGTGCCCCGTGCTGGGGGAAACTCTGAGAATGAGAGGTGTGAAGACCCTCCGACTAGATTGAATGATGATATTCCGGGTTTTGATGATGATATGGCTGAATATGCTGCGGGGAAAGTGGCAGTGTCTCAAGCTGAACTGCAGAAACTCCGAGCTCAGGTAGAGTCGGTTACCCATAAGATGAGGGGCAAACATGAAGACCTGCTAGATTATGAGGCAATGACCTTTGAAGAACAGTTACCAACTCAATTCAAGATGCCAGATATGGCCAGGTTCAACGGGAATGGGGATCCGAGGGTCCATCTCCGTCAGTATGTTTCAGTTATGAGTTCAGTGGGTTTATCCAAGCGTCAGGTTCAGAAAATATTTGGGATGTCACTCGAGGGGGCACCCGTGGTATGGTATCACAACCTGGAGAGGAAGATCAAGGAAGATTGGAGGGAATTGCAGAGGCTTTTTTGAAACAGTACGTCACAGATCTGGAGATCGACTTGTCACTCCGGGACTTAGAAAACACCAAGCAGAAGTCATAAGAAAGCTTCAAGGAATATGTAGACCGTTGGAGGAGCCAGCTTTTGAAAATGCAGACTCGGCCTTCATAGAAGGACCAGATAAAGATGATTATCAAGGGTACTAAGCCCTCGATTTATGGAAAGCTGAGGAGAATGACTTCCATGATTACTGATTTTCGACAGTTGAGGGAGATTGTCATGGATATTGAAGAAGAAGAAGCTGAGAACAGAAAGTTCTATAGCCTGAATAGGAGGCCCATTGGGGGACCATCAGGTACCAAGCCTGTTGTTGCTGAGATTGCTGCTATCCGGAACCGGCGTTTCTCCGACCTGGGTAGACCCTTGTCTAAGGTATTGGAGAAATTAAAGAGGCAGGGACTTCTGAAACCCCTAGAAACCAAACCATTTCCACACCCTCCACCACCACATCTCAACCTAAACCACTATTGCAATTTCCATCAACAGAAAGGCCATGACACCGACAACTGCACCCGTCTTAGGAATGAGATCCAAAACCTTATTGACTCTCATAAAATACCCGATCCGAAAAAAGAACAACCCAACACACACAGGAACCCTCTACCCAACTAGAGATGGCAAAAATACCCGGACCCGGCCCGGGTCCGCATGGACCCGGACGACCCGGGTCCGGAATTAAAAAATCCGGACCCGGGTCTTTAATATTAAGACCCGGGTGATCCCGGGTCCGGACCCAGGATCGCCGGTCCGGACCCGGGTAGACCCGGGTCCGGAAAAAATTAAAAAAATAAATTAAAAAAATTAAAAAATAAATTAGATTTTAATAAAAAATATAAATATATATGGGCATATATATATAAAAATAATAGAATTTAATAAAAAATTAAAAGAATTGAAATAAAACTAATAAAATACAAATATGAATATAAAATAATACAATTAAAATTTATAAAAAAATTAAAAAAAAATTAAAAAAAAAAAAGAATCCGGGTAACCGGGTCCGGTCCGGGTCTACCCGGGTCCGGACCGGGTAGACCCGGGTCCGGACCCGGGAATATTTACCCGGGTCCGGAACCGGACCCGGGGAAGTGAAATCTCTTCCGGATCCGGACCCGGGTCCGGATCCGGAAATTGCCATCCCTATACCCAACTACCACTCTGTTCCACCACCCACCTACATGATCAACTCTGGCCTACCCGAAACCCGTGTCCTCCAAACTCTCAACCACCGAGCTTCTTGCATGGAGATAGAAGATAGCAATAGTGGAGAACCATAGGCTGAGGAAAGACAATGCCGCAGACAATGAAGATGTTTTCTCTGGCTTATTTGATTACAATCCTGCATTTTTAATAAAGACATTGATTTTGTCTACTTGTTCGAACCTTTTATTAATGATAATAAAGACGTCTCTTCTTTCAACCTGCAACATGAGTATATTGACAAAAGCATTCAACCCTGGAACTATGATATTCAGCGATACTTAGAACACGGGGAATTCCCGAAAGAAGCAAGCAGAAAAGACAAGGTAGTCATTCAGAAATTAGGAAACGGGGTAGTGTGACTGTCAAATTTGGAAGGGAATGAGATCACCGAGCCAATCAGCATGGATAGATTGAAACAATATTTCGCCTGAGGAAGAAAAGGCCGAGCGATCACCAGGAGGATTGGCAGAAGACCTAACCCAACGGAATAGAAAATTCATTCATGCATACATGCATACACGTAACATATTTGCATTCTTTTTGTGTTTGTTCTATTTTGTAATAACAGGTTTCAAAGAAGAAAAAGATAAAGCGGAAAAACCAAGCCAACCAGAAGCAGCAACAGTACAGTGTCATCAGTTTCAGGAATGAATAATAGGGTCGAGGCCCACATCATCATCAGTTTTGGGGCGAGGCCCACATCAGTATCAGTTTGGGATGAGGCCCATATTAGTATCAGTTTGAGGGCGAGGCCCACGTCAGTATCAGTTTGGGGTTGAGGCCCACAACATCAGTATCAGTTTGGGGTTGAGGCCCATATTAGTATCAGTTTGGGGATGAGTCCCAGGGTTGAGGCCCACATCGGCACCAGTATCAGTTTTGGGATGAGTCCCAGGGTTGAGGCCCACATCAGCATCATCATCAGTTTTAGGGATGAGTCCCAGGGTTGAGGCCCACATCGGCACCAGTATCAGTTTTGGGATGAGTCTCAGGGTTGAGGCCCACATCAGCATCATCATCAGTTTTGGAGATGAGTCTCAGGGTCGAGGCCCACATCACCAGCAGTTTTGGAACGTCACATCACATGATCTACTTCGACCTAGTACAAGAAGCGAAAAATAGAAAGCTAAGCCAAGACTAGGGGCGACCAGTCTATCACCTCGCGAATCAGGGACGTAACGAGATATTGAGTCACAGAATCAAAGAAGACTGAGCAATCACCAAGGAGAATCGACAGAAAGAAATTATAAGCAGGCCCAGGAGGCGACCAAAAACAGTTACAGACGATGGACACCAAAGAGCACAATGAAGACCTAACCCATTGAAATTAGAAACACAACCATGCATACATGCATACACGTCACATGCACGCAATTTTTGTCTTGTTGTTTACAGGTTTTGAAGAACAGGAAAAGGCAGCAAAGACAAACAGTTTCGAGAACAAAGCCCACAGTCAACATAGTTCGAGAATAACGCCCACATTCAGCAAGCCAGGGAACAAAGCCCACAGTCAACAGAGTTCGTGAATAAAGCCCACATTCAGCAAGTTCGGGAACAAAGCCCACAGTCAACACAGTTCGAGAATAACGCCCACATTCAGCAAGCCAGGGAACAAAGCCCACATTCAGCAAGTTCGGGAACAAAGCCCACAGTCAACACAGTTCGAGAATAACGCCCGCATTCAGCAAGTTCGGGAACAAAGCCCATATTCAGTACAGCTAGGGAACAAAGCCCACGCACAATCAACAGATCAGGAATAAAGCCCACATTCAGCAAATTCGGGAACAAAGCTCATATTCAGTACAGCCAGGGAACAAAGCCCACTCACAATCAACAGATCAGGAATAAAGCCCACTTTCAAAACAGCTCGGGAATAAAGCCCTATCTTGAAACAGTTCGGGAATAAAGCCCAGGGGAATAAGGCCCTATCTTTGCACAGTCCGGGAACAAAGCCTAGAGGAATAAAGCCTACTTTCAACACAGTTCGGGAACAAAGCCTAGGGAATAAAGTCCAATTTCAAAAAAGTTCGGGAATAAAGCCTTATCTTGACACAGTTCGGGAATAAAGCCCAGGGGAATAAAGCCCTATCTTTACACAGTTCAGGAACAAAGCCTAGAGGAATAGAGCCCACTTTCAACACAGTTCGGGAACAAAGCCTAGAGGAATAGAGCCCACTTACAACACAGTTCGGGAACAAAGCCTAGAGGAATAAAGCCAACTTTCAAAACAGCTCGGGAAAAAGCCCAGGGGAATAAAGCTATCTCTCAATGCAGTTCGGGAACAAAGCCCATATTGAACAAAGCCCAAAGGTCAAAGCATCTCAGGATAACAAGTAAGTTAAGCAACAGCTGGCGAGCCAGGTAAGTAAAAATGCATGCATAACTTTGATAGGATTGTCATTGTCACACACTGCACAAGTCCCATCAAAGTGGGGGCGACTGTAGGCACTGTATTTTTGCATGTAAGTCCCTATGATGAGTCTCATTTGGAGACACTACCTTTTAAGTCACGGAAGTCGCGGGAAACGAATGTCGAAAAGGGAAATTCAGAATAAGTATGTCATCGGATTCAATTCACATGTTCACTACTTTCGTTCGTGCTGTGTTCGTGAACACGTTCGAACGTCAAACAGATTGCGGGCGTTCATGTAGCGTTTGAATCGGCGTTCGAACGGTGTCGGTAATTCTAGTTTTGCTGCTAGCCTCACGTCCAAGCCCATTTAGCCCACCAAAACCCACCCAAAAATAATTAAAACATTTAAAACACATGTCACAAATTAAAATAATATCCTTCCTAAATTAAATAAATCACATCCCAATCTAAATAATTCACATACCTAAATGAAACAAATCAAATATATCACATTCCCAATCAAACCAAATCTCCTCCTTAACTTAAGAAGATTTTTCCTTGTGAAATACTAAACAAAATATTCCCCCCATAATTACTTGATCCCATTCCTATTCAAACAAGAGAAGCTCTAGCCTTTGCCTATAAAAGAAACACAAATCCAACCTTTCACACCCTAGCTCATTCTCACAAAAACACAAAAGAAATAAACTTAGCATTCACACCCAAGGCAAAAAAAGGAAGAAGCAAATAATTTTCTTCTTATCTCTCTGCAATAGCTGAATACTCATCCCTCAAGACCCCCTCTATTGCCGCATAAACTCATCCTCTTTACCTCACCGAAACAGTCCCCAGACCACGCCATAACACCACCGAAAATCACACCCAAACAGCAGCCCAAATACACCAAAAATAGCAACCGAATACGGAAAACAGTGACCAGAAAATACAATGAAAACTGCAGTAAAACAGAGTAAAAACAGCAGCCCCAAGCAGCGAAACAGCGAAAGGAAGTAGTGAACCAGATGAGTTGCGGAGCATCAAACCTTCCGACGGCCGTGTAATGCACTTTCGAGAGACGACCTAAGAGGTTAGACCTGAGGGCACCCTTCTTATTTATTCTCATCTTTTTTTGTTGTTTATTAGAATTCCTTCACATGAGAGTCGTTTGTTGATATATGTTGTGGTCCTTGGATGAATGGAATATGTGTTCTCGCTTGTGGTATATCGGATGGAAAATCGGATGTAAATTCCGTAGCCGAATCCGAATAGACGGTATTACGGTTTGCACTCGGGATACAATACCACGTATCACTTGAGAGATTCACACACTTTGTTTCATCCAATCTTGTATTCAAGCATGATTGGGTTGCTAGATGTTATTTATCTTTTAAGCATGATTTAGTCGTTAGTATGTTATTGCATATCATTGCTTTATTTATGTATGCATTTCCTTCTTGTGCGTATGGGCTAACTAGAGTGGATTAAAGGTCCTCTATTCGAGGGAAATGCCTAAAAGGCTACCTTTTCCATGATGTTTTACCGCGCCGGAAAGAGTATGTTTGATTGAATGTGAGATATATTTAATCGAGCATACGAGGTCCTATATTATTGTTGTCTTTATTTTATATGCATGGTAACATAATGCGCATGGGCTAACTAGAGTGGATTAAAGGTCCTCTATTCGAGGGAAATGCCTGAAGGCTACCTTTACCACGATGTTTTGCCGCGCCTTTTATTATGTCATTTACCCATTGCATATCATTGCTTTATTTACGCATGCATTGCATTCTTGTGCGCATGGGCTAACTAGGGTGGATTAAAGGTCCTCTATTCGAGGGAAATGCCTAAAAGGCTACCTTTTCCACGATGTTTTTCCACACCGGGGGAGGTGCACCTGATTGAATGTGAAATGTGTTCCATCGGGCACACGAGGTCCTACATTGTGGATTTGCTTATCTATGTATGTGTTGCGTCGTCTATCATGCATCAGGTCTTGTCCCGTTTGAACGCGTTCTCGAACGCTATACGAACCCGAACCTTCTGTTTACCATTCGAACACGTTTACGAACCCTACTCAAACGCGCATGTGTTTTCTTTGTTTTATCATGCATCAGGTATTGTCCCGTTCAAACGCGTTCTCGAACATTATACGAACGTGAACCTTCTGTTTACCGTTCGAACGCGTTTACTAACGCTACTCGAACGCGCATATATTTTCTTTATTTTATCATGCATCAGGTCTGGTCCCGTTCGAACACATTCTCAAATGCTATACGAACAAGAACCTCATGTTTACCGTTCGAACGCGTTTATGAACGCTACTCGAACGTTCATGCGTTTTATTATATCATGCATCAGGTCTCATCCCATTCGAACGCGTTATCAAATAATATACGAACGCGGTCATTCTGTTTATCGTTCGAACGTATTATCAAACGCTACTTGAATGCTTGCATTCTGTTTACCGTTCGAATGTGTTTACGAACGCTACACTAACGTGCCCACACTGGACAGATTCTTTTATCATGTGTCATGCATGTTTGTTCTCCTAGTCATTCCCTTCCCCATCATATGTTTAGTTCGCTCTCTTTAATATTTATGCACTTAATTGCCTCTCTTTAATATGCATGCTTGTACAATCATTGTCCATTTGCGTCTCCATGATCATCAATGTAATGCGTTTGTGAAATTATGTGTTTATCGTTATTTCATTCTATTTTTATGCATGCAAGCTTAGGCATAGGTTATATGCAAATAGGTTATAGGAAAACGTAGATACGAGCTTTGTTTCTATGCATGTGAACTTAGAAATAGAATACCCTTGGAAATATATGTTGCTAGATTCGATTAAATTATTGTACAAATCATATCATTATAAGTGGCATAAGTAAGGGACCATTCCGAACCCAACGGTTTGAGGTCTTCCCTTGCGAGGGGTGAGTGCGGCCTTAAATCATTTTCCCGGTTCACACCAGGTGGCGACTCCATTTATTTCTCCGGTTTAGTCCCCCGCGGGCTACTCCGTACTCCCAATCGGGCCGCGAGCCCAGGACAGCGTCGTCCAATTTATGTGTCCTACAATACCCCACCCAATTAATGCACCAACATTTGCCTATAAAAAAGACCAAAATCTAAACATTCTCCCCCTAAGGTATTCACGCCCAAGCACCCTCAAGCTCCTCTCCATTGCCATAACAAACAACCAAAACCAAAACCCTAGTTCAAGTAGCCAACAGCCCTCTCCTCAACAGATCTCGGCAACAACACAAGAATAATAAACCCTAAGCTCACAAACCTCTCAGCCCTCATGTACCCCAAACTGGTCCTCATCACCCGTGAACTGCAGCCCTCACATCCTCAAATTGTCCTCATCACACACGACAGCCCTCACGTACCTAGCCCAGCCTCTCTCTTTCACGTAACCATAACCAGTAAACTGAAACCCTAATAGCCCTCATGTTATCTCTATCACTCGGCATACTAACATGCACCCTAACCTAGCTTTTACCTTCAACAACCAATCGACTAAATTGCTCCCTTCTCTCTTCACCAAACAGCCTCTTGTCTCCATCTGCAACAGCCCCCTAAAGTCACCACATCAACGTGAATCAGCCTCTCACTCCTCCAAAGCACACGGCCATGTGAAACACGCAAAACACTGCCCTCAAAACAACCCTACATTACGTCCATAACGCACACAAAACAGCTCACCAAAGAGGCACATACTACCGATAAACACAAAGTCAAGTAGCGGGCCAAAAGCTTCTAAAATGCCGATTGATCATTTTGTATTTAGGTCTCTTATCATTTGAAGTTGTTTAGCCATGTTATCGCAAAAGTATAAACTTGTTGGGCCTTTTCAACTGGGACAAGTTTGCATCGCGCGATAGTATGATTGAACGCTTTAAAATAATAATGGGCCAACTTGTATAGACATCGCAATGGGCTTGTATATTTCATGCATTACACGCATACATGCTAACAATTATGCCATTATCCTATAATGCATAAGATTGACTAGATATTTTAATCAATATCTCTTTAAACAAAGGAATCATCCATTACGAAAGATAAATACTATATACAAGAGACACATTAACTGTCAAACAGTTATAGTAACTATCTCACAGATAGTCTTGTTATGTCCTTTATTAGATCATAACTAATGCACGACTAATAGAAGTATCTCACAAGTCTCTTAGTTTTATATCATATATAAAACCTTATATCGAATATAACAGAGACCACTCTCACTTCTATCATGGAGAAAAGACGACTTGGGTAAAACTTTTACCTTACAAATATTTCATTATTACATTAATAATGATAATGTCGTTATGATATATAACAATAGAAAGAAATATGTACGCTCCCACTAACCCTACTATCACATATATATTCTCTATGCTTTGATAAAATCAGACAATCTGACTAGTATCAAAATTAAAGAACACAGATTTTCGGAAAGCTTATCTGAGTCTACAATAGGCTTTATAAGCTAGCATATCAAACTGTGATCTTAGCAGAATACAAACTTCAGGGCCATTCTAGAATGAATTCTTCAAGCAAAGAAATCACAATGGATCTCTTCTTCGAAGAAACCATTCAGGAACGCCACTTTGTATTCCTAGTTAAAGTATATAGTTTAATATTAACATTAACCAATAAATCTTTAATTATTCAATTAGTATGACTAGGGACAGATTTTCTCAAAATCTACAATAGATTATTGAGTATAACATTTCTCATTGTCATACTATAAAGGTCAAACCTTTAACAAGCTCAATTTGCTTTTGCCGCAAACAATTTACAAATTTTATGAACGATTCATAACGAAAGCTTAATCAAGTTCAAAACTTGATTGTAGTAAGCTACGTACAATCTTAGATCTATGGTTTAATGCTAACTTCTGAAATCGATATCAAATATCGCTTCCATTATAAGTTATAGGATAATTTTCTTCAATAAGAAAACAACAGAATCATTAAGCATCAAATACTTTGTAAATGATTCTGAGATCCTATTGAAAGATATCTAAGGGTTTTTTCATCTTATTAATTACGTATTTCCATTTATAGTTTATCACTCTCACATTTGACTTCAATAAGTCAAGTATTTTCTACAATGGTCAACATCCGATGTTACACACCAAGTAATAAAATAATTTTATTACTCAAGATCGTAGAAAATATATTCTGTCAAATAAAATACAATATTATATTAAATAGAATAAATGATAAACTTTTACTTGTACCTCCGAGGCGCAAGTACTTTTCAATTATATAACCATTATACAAAAGAAAGATTCAAATCTCAAACTTTTCAAGATTCGAATTTTCTACTTATACATATTATATACGTAACTATAGAAACTAATGGAACCTTAATTAAAAGAACAAATTAGTGTTACTGGAGTATATCCCCAAGAGTATTGAAACTAATTCAGTAACACTCAATATCAAACGAACCTAATCATATAAGGTTCGATTTCTCCCACTGACCAATTCCATCACGATGGAATTGTAGAAGAATAATATTGAGTAAGAATCATATTCATTAAATAACTTTAAAACTAATTGCCATAAATTCATATGTTTGATCATATCAAATGTCTTTGAACAATTTAAAGACTTATGATGAATTTTAAAGATACATTTTTCAAAATTTCAAATTGAATATCTTTGAACCAGTCAAAATATTCTATTCATGTTTCATCATAAACATATTGAAAGTTCTCGAACCATTCAAGATGTTCAATATGCGTTCTTTTAGAAACATGTAACTAAGTCATGACAATTCATTAACTAAGTTACAAAGTAAAGAAAACTATCCAAGGTAATTTATAATTCATTAAACTACATACATCCAATGTATTAGTTTAATAAATCTGTGGTCCAATGACAATCATTGGTTAAATGAGATTTAATCACATTCATGAATACAATATTCATTAAATAGATAATGATATATGGTGTGATCTCGTATCTGACCATCCTTTACCATACAGAATAATCATCTAATGTTTATGTGATAAAATCTCATAAAGTATTGTTCAAAGTTATTTAGTTAACCGAATATTTTTTCTTAATGTTTATCTCTTCATCAATGACACTACTAGTCGTATTAAAATATATAACAATTGTTTAAAAAGAACAAGTAACTATCTGATAGTCACAAGTTCTGATATCAAATATCAAAACAATCATTAAACAATATTTTAAATAACTAGACGAGAGATCTGGTATCCAACACCTACAGTTGTTGTGTTATGAAAATTGATATTCTCTACATATAACTATACACATCTCCTTTCTTTAGCTTTATTATTTGCCTTCAACTATTCATAAAGATTGCAAATAATTGATTAGCAAATTATGTCAGACACATTACCTCTAAAGGTCGCGAAAGTCAAGAAACGTCGTTATCAAATAAACAAATACCTAATGGGGATTTTCTTAATGTGAGTCAAGAATCTCAAGACATGAACTAATTTAGGTCAATTGTTACTGCAAAAGAAACTATTATCTCTAGATTATTATATCCTAAAACGGATATCTATTTAGATTACCTAATGTGACTTAGTAACTAAGTCACTTACCATCTTGTTTTTCCAAGAAAATTGGAACAATAGTTCCCGATGGTTTTGTCTAATCTAACAATATCCAAGCCTACTCTTAATCTAGAACCTATTCTAGAAATTTGCAACCATAAGGAAAGTCAGAAAACATATATATAAATATGCATGCAGTGGATTAGAAGTTTAATTCTATATACAATATAGAATAAGGAAAACATAAGCAGTAATTTTCATAATATTACACACTGCCTTAGTTATGGATTTTTAACCCAGCAGTGCCTCCCACTACTTTACATAATACTGTAATCCCCAATGGAAAACGGGAATCCAATAATTAAATTGAATTCCATAGTGAGAAGTGGACTCCATGAATATATTTCGACTCACAGCTTTGGCACGTTCTCGCCTACGTATATTCACAGGTAGACAACTCATTGTCAATCACACTTACTGTGACTCCTGATTTTGGTCCTGACCGTTTCTCGTTATCACAACTTTCGCACGTTCACAAGGAGGCATATCAAGGCTTCACTTGTTAGTGACAAACTCAAGTTACCGATGTAGTCCTGACAGTTTTGGCACGTTCAGGATTTCCACTTTCACTTGAATTTCTCTTATCATATAAGTTCTACCGGCATAAATGAACTACCATCAGCCATAACTGCACAGCTTTGGCATGATACAGCTACAACATCAGGAAATCATTTGCATCCGTACAGACAAGGCGGACCAAGAAACAAGTATTTCTAGTACTAGTTACTTTAATGCCTTATTTAAGCGGGGATATTCCTAAAGAAGGTTTTACTCTACATCAAATGCATAATTTAATCTAGTTAGTTTCTCAATCAGTTTAATTCTACCTGGGAAAACATAACTTAACTTAACCATTAAATCTTCGTTATGTTTTCCATTAGCATAGATCCGAAAAATTAAGAAACATCTAAATTACATGCATGTGCAAATATAAAAATTGGATTATATATCATATATCAATCATGAAAAATGTAATGGATGAAGGATCAGACCTACTCTGATACCATTTTTGTTGGAGTTTTAGTGCGGGCGCAGCGGAAGCTCTTGGTTCGGGCTAAATCGTAACTTTAAAAACTTTTAAAGTTACCAAATAAATTATTCAATATCCAATATGAATAATTCATTCTTATTTCACCTAAACAAATTTATTCGATATCAAATAATGACATAAATAAGTTAGAAACATCGCGAAAGGTTTACTAAAATGTTTTTCCGTAAAATGTCATAAAATGCATTTTTGCCCGAATCGACCAACCAATACACATGGGGGCTGTCCAGATCAGCTCCAATAGTACTTGGACAGTTCATGGGCTGCCCAAATAGTGACCAATTCAGTGTTTGGACAGCGGACACCCGGTAAGCCCGAAACTCACTCGTTAACGACATTTTTCACCGTTTTCACATATTTCAACTCCGAAATAATTTCCATCAATTGTTCCAATGCCCAAAACACATCCAATACATTTATATATCATACTTTTTATCACCAAAATCACAGAATTTCCAGATCTTATTTGGTAACTAAAAATATCATTTTTCGTGCTTTAAATCCAATTTTCTCAACATTAATCATATTAATATTTACACTAACCAAAGTCACCACAAATTAAGAACTCAAGAAAAATTCTAGGAGTCACAAAAGTGGTTATAATACTCTAGAATGGCAATAAGTCATCAAATGATAAAATTGAACTAATATTACAATAATATTATCCAATCTAACTTCACACATGCATCTAGCCTCCAAATTCATCCTCCAAATCAAAATGCCCCAAAATATAAGAAATGAATAAACCCTAGAACTATTCTAGATATTCAAGAATAAGAATAAGAAGCAAGCTTTCTAAGTTTAAGATTATTGAAGATTACTTCCAAATCTTTTAATTTCCTTAAACTTTTTTCTTGAATTTCTTCACTTTCTTCCTTGACTCATCAAGAAAATTTGGGAGCTTTTATTTTGGTAAAGGTTTTTGCCATGGCTTCTTATGAAATGAGAAAATAAAATTTTCCACTTTAAATATCAAGCCAAAACCGACATAGGGGTAAAAAGAGGGGTATTTTGGTCATTTGGTCAATTAAACTAATTAAATAATAATAATAAGCTTTAAGTTGACAAATCCAATTTGTATACTTCAAGCTTAAAAGAATCATGCCACATGTAACCAATAATAATCAAACATATTGCATAACAAATATGTAATATTGAAATAATTTAATTATCTAGATATTTAACATTTAAATACCTAAATAATTAATTAAAGTGATTATTATTATATATGTATTTTTATTTACATTAAATAACAAATACATATATTAATGGCATGTGTCAAAGTCTCATTTGACAATTAATTAATATGTATCAAATCAAATTTTGTATCAAATACAAATACACATTAATTATTAAAAAATGCCCATAATGCATGTATTTTTGTTTAATCGATTAAACGATTTGAATTAACTCATTTAATCCGATGAAGTTTTATGAATAATCTGTGTTATTCATAACGCGTTGTCCAAGTGCTCAACGAGTACACTTCATATTATGGGACTCTCTAAGTTTAGGTTTATCCATCACGGATTCCAATTTCGTGTCCATAATTCACCCACTCATGAATTATGACGACCACATATAATCTTGCTAAACTATGCAAGTCGAGGTCATTGGATACGTATAATCCCTCTGTCACATGCTATCAATATTATACCGGGATATAGATAAGAACGTCAAATCCTTAAGGTATAATATAGTCGACTTTTAAATTTATGATCTCTAAGTAACACTCGAAACTCGCTTCTGAAGTATACCACGACCATGGATTTACTAGATCGCAAATACGTACATGATACATATGCCATGTACACAGGACTGACGGATTATATATGATACTCACATCATATCAAGAGCATCAGTCCACACCAAATGAACAGGTGGAGGTCTGATCTAAATAGATCGGTAACGTGACTTCCATCAAAGCGTGGAGTATATCTCATATATCCATAGTGGTATCTCAAGTTGAATGACCACTATACTACTCACCTAGAGAAGATTCCTATTGACGGTTGTGTATCATTTATTAGGAAATATTCAGTGAGTTGTTCAATGTTTATCAAATAAATACCTATATGTCTATACGAGTCTCCCGAGACTCATGGTTCATTGGGATAAACCATCGGACCAAGTCACGATATACGACATGTATTAATCTCAGCGGATTTTACTAACCGATCCGTGTCAGTAAATTTTGACCATGAACTTTATTTGAGAATATACAACTTATAGTGACGCTTCCCAATTTCAATTACAAACTATGTTATAACAGCGCACTACGTTGTAAATCCTAGGGTATTTGTCTAATACATATATATCACTAAATCATGTTTAGTTTCAATCTAATCGTAATCAGATCGAATATGTATATAAAAGCAAGAGGTGTTACCATTAAGTAAGTAATATTATGGAAAAAAGAATTGTTCGTATTCATGAATCAGACATAAATATTATCCGGATTGGCACTCCGAGCACCAACCCTAACAACCCCAAGTATATAAAGTGAAAAATTATTTTTCCTCTTTCATAAGCTTCCCTTGGTTGAAATTAACTCCATGGAAAAGTTCCCAAAATTATTCTTGAAGAAACTTGAGAGAAATTGATGAAATCAAAAAGAAAGCTTAAGGAAATTGAGAGATTTTGAGGTAATCTTCAATATTATTAAGCTTAGAAAGTTTGTTTCTTATTCTTGAGTATCTAGAATAGTTCTAGGGTGGTTTCTTCCTTTCTTAAATTTTGGGACTTTTTCATTTGGAGGATGGATTTGGAGGCTAGATACATGTGTGAAGTAAGATTGAGTAAGATTAGTGTAATATTAGTTCAATTTTATCATATGATGACTTGTTGCCATTCTAGAGTGTTATGATCACTCTTATAACTCCTAGAATTATTCTTGAGTTCTTCATTGGTGGTGGCTTTGATTGGTGTACATATTAATATGGTTAATGTTGAGAAAATTAGATATAAAGCATGAAAAATGATAATTTTTGTTCCCTGGTCAGACATGGAAAATCAGAATTTTGGTGATGAAAATTATGTTATTTAAATATATTGGATGTGTATTGAGCATTTGAATAATTACCAGAAATTATTTCGGATTGAAAATATGCGGAAACGATGAAAAACGGCATTACCAGGTGAGTTTCGGGCTTACCGAATGACGGCTGTCCAAACAGTGAATTGGTCAATATTTGGGCAGCCCATGAACTGCCCAAGTACTATTGGGGCTATCCTGGGCAGCCCTCATGTGTATTGGTTGGTCGATTCGGGCAAAAACGTGTTTTATGCCATTTTGCGGAAAAAAACTTTCGTAAAAGTTTCGCGATATTTTCTAAATTATTTATATTGTTATTTGATAAAAATATAATATGTTTAAGTGAAATATGAATGAATTATTCATATGGGATATTGAATAATTTATTCGGTAAGTTTAAAAATTTTAAAGTTACGATTTCGCCCAAACCGCGCTCTTCCGCTGCTCTTGACCCCAACAAAATGGTATCAGAGTGAGTCTGATCCTACATCCATTACATTTGTCATGCTTGATATATGATATTTAATCCAATTTATTTATTTACACATGCATTTGAAATTAATTTGATTAATTTCGATTGTTTGACAATAGGAATATCCCCGTTAAATAAGATATTAAAGTGACTAGTATTAGAAATACTTGTTTCTTGGTCCGCCTTATCAGTATGAATGCAAATGATTTCCTGATGCTATAGCTATATCGTGCCAAAGCTGTGCAATTATGGCTTATGGTAGTTCATTTACGCCGGTAGAACTTATATGATAGGAGACAAATTCAAGTGAAAATGGAAATCCTGAACATGCCAAAACTGTCAGGACTACATCGGTAGCTTAAGTTTGTCATTGACAAGTGAAGCCTTGATACGCCTCCTGTGAACGTGCCAAAGCTGTCACAATGAGAAACGGTCAAGACCAAAATCAGGAGTCATAGTGAGTGTGATTGACAATGAGTTGTCTACCTATGAATCTACGTATGTGAGAACGTGTCAAAGCTGTGAGTCGAAATATATTCATGGGGTCCACTTCTTATTATGGAATTCGATTTAATTATTGAATTCTCATTTTTTCGATGGGAGTTACGGTATTACGTAAAATAATGGGAGACACTACTGGGTTAAAAATCCATAACTAAGGCAGTGTGTAATTTTTTGAAAATTGTCGCTTATGTTTTCATTAATCTATTATGTAGATAGAATTAAACTTTTAATCCACTACATGCGTATTTATATATATATTTTCTGACTTCACTTATGGTTGCAGATTTCTAGAATAGGTTCTAGATTAAGAGTAGACTTGGATATTGTTAGATTAGTATAAACCATCAAGAACTTTTGTTCCGATTTTCTTAAAAAATCAATATGGTTAATGACTTAGTTACTAAGCCACGATAGGTAATCTAAATAAATATATGTTTTAGGATATAATTCTGTAGAGAGAATAGTTTCTTGTGCAGTATGGAGTGACGTGAATTAATTCATATCTCGAGATTCTTGACTGGCATTAAGAAAATCCCATTAGGTATTTGTTTATCTGATAATGACGTTTCTTGGTTTTGGTGACCTTAAGAGGTAATGTGTCCGACACAATTTGCTAATCAATAATTTGTAATTGTTGTGAATAATTGAAGGTAAATTATAAAGCTAAAGAAAGGAGATGTGTATAGTGTTGGGGTTTTGGCGCGGGCGCAACGGAAGCTCGCGGTTCGGGTGAAATCGTAATCTTAAAACTTTTTAAATTACTGAATAAATTATTAAAAATCTAATATGAATTATTTATTCATATTTCACCTAAACATATTTATTCGATATCAAATAACGACATAAATAACTAAGAAACGTCGCGAAACTTTTACGAACACGTTTTTCCGCAAAATGGCATAAAAACGTGTTTTTGACCGAACCGACTACCCAATACACATAGGGCTGCCCAGGTCAGCGCCAATAGTACTAGGGCAGTTCATGGGCTGCCCGAACAGTGAAAAATTCACTGTTTGGTCAGTCCTCATCCGATTGGCTCAAAAGTCACCCGGTAACGCCGTTTTTCACCGTTTTCGCATATTTCAACTCCAAATAATTTTCGGAAATTTTTCCAACACCCAAAACACATCCAATACATTCATATGACATAATGTTCATCACCATAAACCCAAAATTTCCAGATATGATCCAGAAACTAAAAATATCAATTTTTCATGCTTTAATCCAACTTTTTCAACATTAATCAAATTTATCACAACACCAATCCAAGCCACCGCAATTGAAGCACCCAAGAACAATTCTAGGCATTACAAGAGTGGTTATAACACTCTAGAATGGCAACATATCATCAAATGATTAAATTGAACAATTATTATAATAATATCATTCAAATCAACTTCACACATGCAATAAGCCTCCAAATCCATCTTCCAAATCAAAAACACCCAAATTTATAGAAAAGAAGAACCCTAAAATCTCACTAGATCATCAAGAAACAAGAAACATGCTTTCTAAGCTTAGGGATCTATAGAATTACCTTTAATCCTCATATTTCCTTAAGCCTTTTTCTTGAATTTTCTTCCTTGAATCATCAAGGCAAATTTGAGAGGTATTTGGAGAGTCATTTTCGGCCATGGCAAGCTTTAATGAAAAAGAATAACAAATTTTTCTAATTTAAACAAGGCTTGTCGACTTTGGGGGGTAATATGGTCATTTTTGCCAATTTAATTCAATTAAATATAATAAGCTTTAATTTGACAAATCAAATTTGCACACTTAACGCTTAATAAAATCATATCATTTGTAACCAATAATAATCAAACATTTTTCATAACAATTATGAAAAAGTATATCGTTTAATTATTCAAATATTTAACATTTAAATATCTAAATAATTAATTATTATAATTATTATTATGTATGTATTTTTTTTTACATTAAATAACAAATACATATATTAATGGCATGTGTCAAAGTCTCATTTAACGTTTAATTAATGTCTATCTAACCAAATTATGTATCAAATACAAATACACAATAATTACGATTGACCAAAAATGCTCATATGCATGTGTTTTCGTTTAACAGTTTAAACGATCCGAATTAACTCATTTAATCTGGTGAAATATTATGAATAATCTGTATTATTCATAACGTGTTGCCCAAGTGCTCAACGAGTAAACACTTCATATTGTGGGACTCTCTAAGTTTAGGTTTATCCATCACAAAATCCAATTTCGTGTCCATAATTCACCCACTTATGAATTATGACGACCACAGATAATCTCGCTAAACTATGCAAGTCGAGGTCATTGCATATGTATAATCCATCTGTCACATGCTATCCATAATATATCTTGGATATAGATAAGAACGTCAAATCCTTATGGTATAATATAGTCGACTTTCAAATTTACGATCTCTAAATAACACTCGAAACTTGCTTCCGAAGTTATACCACGGTCATGGATTTACTAGATCGCAAACACGTGTAGGATACCTATGCCTTGTACACATGACTGACGGATTCTATCTTGTTACGCACTGGATATCATGAGCATCAGTCCACACCCAACGAACAGGCGGAGGTCTGATCTAAATAGATCGGTGACGTGACTGCTATCTAAGTGTGGAGGATAACTCATATATCCATGTGGTATCTCAAGTCGAATGACCACTATGCTCGCTCAACTTGAGAAAATTCCTATGACGTTGGTGTACCATCTATTAAGAAATCTTCAATGAGTCGTTCAGTGTTTATCAAATAAACACCTACATGTCTATACGAGTCTGACCGGCGTAACACACGCATATAACGCAAGCGCCACGTATCGTTCAAGTAGTATAAAAATATCGATCCCACGAGGACTTAATTCCTACTATTGTTATTAATTATTGAATCTATTTATTTACAGATATCTAATTGAGAGATAAGAGAATGATTGCTTGATTGATTTGATTGATTGTAGAATTGCTAATAAATAAATAAATAAAAAGACCAAAGAAAATACTAAAGAAAATAACAAAAGACACAAAGATCTAGGGTTGTGAATCATTCTAATATCATTTAAAAGATGAAGTGGTTACTTCATGTTTGTGTAATAAATCAGTTTACTAACCTTGTAACACTAAATTATGCAAAAGCCTATGTCGATTGTCAGACGCAAATACTCAGTTTAACCCAATTGAACCATATGTCTATGTCAACCAAATTATCTAGATTCATTAAGTTTAAGTTCCAATTATGGTTACCCCCGCCCGACAGGTATATGTCTATCCTGTAAGGAAATCTATTAAAGGGTAATCTATCCTCAAGGAAGATCGTGGGCTATTAAGTCTAAGGCTGAAACCTAAAATCCCTATGTCTAGTTCATTTTAGATTTACTACATCAATCTTATTGGTGATCAGACAACAAGAAGCATTAAGCTTAA
This sequence comes from Zanthoxylum bungeanum, assembly GCA_019454045.1. Taxonomy (NCBI): domain Eukaryota; kingdom Viridiplantae; phylum Streptophyta; class Magnoliopsida; order Sapindales; family Rutaceae; genus Zanthoxylum; species Zanthoxylum bungeanum. The sequence goes on from SKCR01000148.1 coordinate 116,236, forward strand.
GACTTAATAAGTAAACCTTTAAATTACCCAAACTATAAAATAACCCCTTATAAACCGGTGATATTAGAATTCATCACAACCTCAGATAACTAACACATAACTAAGGCTAATAAAAACTTAAAAGTAAAAGACATAAAGGTAAAAATGCTGTGAAAAGTAAAAGACATAAAGTAAAAGCTGAAAAGTAAAATAAAATAAAATGCTAAGTAAAATAAAACACATGCATATGACCAAAAATGCTCATATGCATGTGTTTTCGTTTAACCGTTTAAACGATGAATTAACTCATTTAATCTGGTGAATTTTATGAATAATCTGTATTATCATAACGTGTTGCCCAAGTTCTCAACGAGTACACTTCATATTGTGTGGGACTCTCTAAGTTTAGGTTTATCCCTCACAAAATCCAATTTCGTGTCCATAATTCACCCACTTATGAATTATGACGACCACGGATAATCTCACTAAACTATGCAAGTCGAGGTCATTGCATATGTATAATGCATCTGTCACATGCTATCCATATTATATCTTGGATATAGATAAGAACGTCAAATCCTTATGGTATAATATAGTCGACTTTCAAATTTACTGTAGACAACAGAATCCGGCGACGCTGTGTTCTAGGCTCGCGCCCTAGTGGGAAGTACGAAATAACATGGAGTCGCCACCCGGTGTGAACCGGGACAAAGATTTAAGGCCGCACTCACCCCAGCAAGGGAAGACCTCAAACCGTTGGGTTCGGAATGGTCCCTTACTTATGTCACTTGTGATGATATGATTTGTACAATTAATCAACCGAGTCTACTCAATAATCATGCTCAAGGGTACTTAGATCTAACATGCTTTCATCCAAATAACTCCACGCAATATAACACAACGAGCATATTGAACCATTAAATCAACATGTATAAATCATTACCCAAACGCATCATAAACTAAGAACATGCATAATGAACAACCTAAACATGCTTTAACAAGTAATAACAAACTAAATTAAACATGATTTAAATAATAAACATATAACCTAAAGACTATAACATGCTCAAATAAAAATTAGGATGAGACGAGATACGTGCATCTTAAGTGGTACGTGGCGTTGTATCCCGAGTGCAGACCATACTACCGTCCATTCGGAATCGGCTATGGAATTTACGTCCAGGTTTCCATCCGATATACCACAAAGGGGACACATATCCCGCTCATCCAACAATTACATCATGCCTCAAACGACTCTCATGTAATAATATTCAAAGATAAATAAAATAAAACGGAAGATATAAATAAAAGGGTGCCCTCAGGTCTAACCTCTTTTGTCGTCTCAAGAAAGGGCGTTACACGTCCGTTGGAAGGGTGAATGATCCGATGCTTTTCCGATTTATCTACTCAATGTCTTTCCTCGTGTTTTGATGCTCGGGCTGCTGTTTTAAGTCTGTTTCGCTGTTGTTCGCTGGTATTGTTCCGTTCAGGTCACTGTTTTGGTCGATTTGTGGACTGTTTTGGGTGATTTTGGAAGGCTTAGGGAGGTGCGTTTGTGGGGATTTTTTAGGGAAACTTTATGGAGGTTTTTGGGGGGTTTTCTAGGTGATTTTAGGGCTGTTTTTCTGGCTAAAGTCGCAGCCAAAACTGACCAGAACAGAAGGTGGAGATGCGGCAGTTCAAGGTGCAGTATGGCGTTTTTTTGGGGACTGTTTGGGGCTGCGAATGGGGCTGTTTTGTGCAGATTCGGGACAGTTCAGGTGCAGAATTGTCTAAGGGTAGTGGGCAGCGAGTGCAGGTTCGGCAAGGGCGCGGGGATGTGGGCGAGCAGGTGCGTGAGGTGAAAGTGGGGCTGTTATGAGCCGAAGGCAATGGGTGGACTGAAGCGGTGAGGTGTGTAGATGCGCTGTATGATGCGCTGATATGAAGCGGCAAGGTGTAGGCTATGTGTGCGCTGACTTTGTGAGTGTGTGAGGGCTATGGTGTGTGTTGAGGCTAATTGAGTATGGCAAGGCGTGGCTAATTGAGGGCTGGCAATATGTGTTTTGGCTTACGTGAGGTGAGGCAGGGCTGTGAGGGCTTGTGGCTTTTAGGTGAAGCGTGAACTGGCTGAATGGGTAGTGAGGGACGTGAGCGTTAATTGGATTTGTGCTTGTGGCAGGCGTAAAGGCTTGGTGTGAAGGGCAGCATGAAGGCTTGATGTGAAGGGCAACGTGAAGGAGCAAAGAGTGGGTAAGGGGCACAGCTGCGTTTTGGGCTGATGAAGACGTGAAGGAGCTAGGGTTTATTAGGCTTGTTGTTATGCGTTGAACGTGAAGGGGTGCGGGGTGATTAGGTTTATTCTCTTGTATTTTTGTAAGAGTGAGCCAGCCCGCCAGCCAGCGTTTGGTTTGTGTGGAGAAGGGTTATTTTTATAGGCAAGGGATGAGGTTTACCTTGTTGGAGAATGAATAGGATTTGTGTATTAATTGGGGATATCTTTAATTTAGTATTGATAAGGAAATCTTTTAATTATGGGAATTGATTTGATTTGTTCTTTTTAATTAAGGATATGATTTATTTAATTTAGGAATGTGATTTAATTTAATTTAGGAATGTGTTTTATTTAAATTAGGAATTTAATTTAATTTAATTTCAAGTTCAATTTAATGGTGAATGTGATTTAATTTAATTTAATTTAATTTTAATTAGTTTTAATTATTTAATTTGGGAGATGTGTTTTAAATATTTTATTATTTAATTTGTGAGATGATTTAATGGGTTTGGTGTGTTAAAAACAGAGGTCCAACAAGCGAACCCGAAGCGAAAAACAGCGAGTTAACTCTGACAAAATGCTAATTTCCAACTTTACCCTTCCAACGTCCGTTTCCCGCGGTTTTCACAACTAAAGAGGTAGTGTCTCCATACGAGACTCATCATCGGGCTTATATGCAAAAATGCAATGCCTACATTTACGATCTCTAAATAACACTCGAAACTTGCTTCCGAAGTTATACCACGGCCATGGATTTACTAGATCGCAAACACGTGTAGGATACATATGCCTTGTACACATGACTGACGGATTCTATCTTGTTACGCACTGGATATCATGAGCATCAGTCCACACCCAACGAACAGGCGGAGGTCTGATCTAAATAGATCGGTGATGTGACTGCTATCTAAGTGTGGAGGATAACTCATATATCCATTGTGGTATTCAAGTCGAAGGACCACTATGCTCGCTCAACTCGAGAAAATTCCTATTGACGTTGGTGTACCATCTATTAAGAAATCTTCAAGGAGTCGTTCAGTGTTTATCAAATAAACACCTACATATCTATACGAGTCTGACCGGCGTAAACACACGCGTATAACGCAAGCGCACGTATCGTTCAAGTAGTATAAAAATATCGATCCCACGAGGACTTAATTCCTACTATTGTTATTAATTATTGAATCTATTTATTTACAGATATCTAATTGAGAGATAAGAGAATGATTGCTTGATTGATTTGATTGATTGTAGAATTGCTAAATAAATAAATAAATAAAAAGACAAAAGAAAATACTAAAGAAAATAACAAAAGACACAAAGATCTAGGGTTGTGAATCATTCTAATATCATTTAAAAGATGAAGTGGTTATTTCATGTTTGTGTAATAAATCAGTTTACTAACCTGGAACACTAAATTATGCAAAAGCCTATGTCGATGGTCAGACGCAAATACTCAGTTTAACCCAATTGAACCATATGTCTATGTCAACCAAATTATATGGATTCATTAAGTTTAAGTTCCAATTATGGTTACCCCCGCCCGACAGGTATATGTCTATCCTGTAAGGAAATCTATTAAAGGGTTATCTATCCTCAAGGAAGATCGTGGGCTATTAAGTCTAAGGCTGAACCTAAAATCCATATGTCTAGTTCATTTTAGATTTACCACATCAATCTTATTGGTGATCAGACAACAAGAAGCATTAAGCTTAAGACTTAATAAGTAAACCTTTAAATTACCCAAACTATAAATAACCTCTTATAAACCGGGTGATATTAGAATTCATCACAACCCCAGATAACTAACACATAACTAGGGCAAATAAAAACTTAAAAGTAAAAGACATAAAGTAAAAATGCTGAAAAGTAAAAGACATAAAGTAAAAGCTGAAAAGTAAAAAAATAAAATGCTAAGGTAAAAGGAATTACTTTTAGTATTTACTATTTTAGATATCTCCCATAAAATAATATATAAACTTGTGATAATATTACCAACCGACCAATCTGGCGGTATCCTTATTAATCAGGTTTAAACAGATTAAAATGAATTACCAACCGACCAATCTGGCGGTATCATTTTTAAGTAAGTCAATATTTTAAATAGTGAATGTATTATTTTAAGGGAGATTCATCTAAATAGTAACAGTAAAAGAATTACCTTTCACCCTAGCTGGGGAAGTTACATCTCATGGTGAATAGTAAAAATTGTAAAAAGTAAAAAAGTAATTACTATATTAACAAAACGTAATTAAATTATTTACAAAACTAAAAACTAGAAAAAACTAAAAACTAAAAGAAACTAGAGAGAGAAACTCTCTCTTTACATCAAAGAGATGAGAGAGAGTGGTGCATCTAAAACTGAAATCTCGAGCTCAATTTATAGGCACGGATAGGCATCCGGCGTCGCGACGCTGATGCCTTTGGCGTCGCTACGCCAATTTCTGTCGACATGGCACGCTCTGGTTCGTCGGTTGCAGATTCTGGATAAGATGATAAGGTGACATGTGGCGAGGTTGTTGGAGACTCAATTATTGTGACACGTGGCGGCTTCTGATTGGTCGGCTAGATTCTTATCCGCCACGTGTCAGATAAGGATTAGATAACCAATAATTGATGCTGACGTGGCGGTGACGTGGCGACAAGTGAGAAAGAGACTGTCGGCACCGTAGGATTGCGACACGTGGCACTTCATGATTAGTTGATGATGACGTGGCGGTGAGGTGGCAGTTTGACTTGGTCAACCTGGTGATGTGGCTGATGACGTGGCAATGACATGGAGTGACATGTGGCACACGTGGCGATGATGACTGTCGGTATCGTAGGATGATGACACGTGGCATGGCGCATTTTAGCAGATCGGCTGTGATGGTGACACGTGGCACGGCGCACGTTAGTAAAGTCAAACTTTTCTCAAATTCTGATTTGTGGACCCGGCGCACGTTAGCACTGTTCGGTGCATGTTAGGCGTCGCGATGCTGAAGGTCTTGGCGTCGCGACGTGGGAAATTACCGAAATACCCTTTTCGTCCAATTTTCACTGTTTTGGCCCAAATCACCTCCAGAATGTCCTGAAACTTTATTTATCTAAAAATAACACAAACACATCAAAATATTCATAATACTCAAGAAACTTTACAAAATATAAGGCTAAATGAGTGGGATTAGTGATATATTTACCACTCATCAGAGTCTCCTGAGACTTATTGTTCATTGGATAAACTATCGAACCAAGTCACGATATACGACATGTATCGGTCTTAGCGAATTTACTAACCGACCCGTGTTAGTAAATCTTGACCATGAACTTTATTTAAGGATATACAACTTATAGTGATGCTTCCCAATGTCAATTACAAACTACGTTGTAACTGTGCACTACATTGTAAATCATATGATCTTTGTCTAATATACACGTAACACTAAATCAGATTTAGTTTCAATCTAGTCATAATTAGATATCTAATCGTAATTAGTTCGAATATGTATATAAAAGACAATAGGTACTACCATTAAATAAATAATATTATGGAAAAAAGAATTGTTTGTATTTATTTGAATCGGACATAAATACGATCCGGATTGGAACTCTGAGCACCAACCCTAACAATTTCTCCCACTTGCTCTAGTGCCAATCCACGGTATCATAGACACATCTCAATATGTATCACATACTCATGGCCCTTAAGAGCCCACCTAGCACTCAAGAGGTAGGCAACAACAAGTAAGTCTGCTTTAACACATTGAGTTTGTCCAACAAACCAAATCGTTTCCCTTAACCAACATCATTCATATTTTGTAGAACCAAAGTTCTACATAAATATGACTCAGATGTGATATCAATATTGTACTATATCTATAAAGTTGTCTATGTATTTAGGGATCAAATCCAAATACTATGCAGACAACCGCAAGCACAACACTAATATCAAAACTTCTAATCTATAAAGTCACTATGCAACTTCATAAGTCAATACTTCATAAGTTACAACTAATTCCACTAACATAGTAGAATTATCTGTGACACTCCCACTGCATCTTTTCTGACTCTATAAGACGTAGACTGTCTAACGTCATAATTAGACTCAAAACTAATCTGCATATCAAAATAACTCGTAATAATTACAATTAAATTGATATCTTCTATCGCACATAATATAGTATTCATTATGCCATCATCCTATAATGCATAAGATTGATTATACATTCTAATCAATTTCTCTTTCGACAAATGAATCATCCTTTACGAATGATAAATACGATATACAAGAGACACACTAACTGTCAAACAGTTATACTAACTGTCATACAGATAGTCTTGTTGTGTCCTTTATTAGATCATATCTAATGCACGACTAATGGGAGTATCTGTTGGGGTTTTGGGCGAAGGGCGCGGCGGAAGCGCTGTTCGGGCGAAATCGTAATTTTAAAAAATTTTAAATTACCGAATAAATTATTTAATATCTAATATGAATAATTCATTCATATTTCACCTAAACACATTTATTCGATATCAAATAGCGACATAAATATATATGAAACGTCGCGAAAATTTTACGAAAATGTTTTTCCGCGAAATGACATAAAATACGTTTTTGATTGAACTGACTTCCCAATACACATGAGGGCTGCCCAGGTCAGCCCCAATAGTATTAGGGCAGTTCATGGGCTGCCCAAACAGTGAACAATTCACTGTTTTGGCAGTCGCCACCCGGTTGGCTCAAAAGTCACCCGGTAACGCCGTTTTTCACCGTTTTCGCTTATTTCAACTCAGAAATAATTTCCGACAATTGTTCCAACACCCAAATCACATCCAATATATTTATATGACATCAATTTCATCAACATAAACCCATATTTTCCAGAACTGATCCAGAAACCAAAAATGCCAATTTTTCATGCTTTAAATCCAATTTTTCAAGATTAATCCAATTAATCAAAACACCAATCAAAGTCACCACACATGAACCACCCAAGAAAAATTCTAGGCATTACAAGAGTGGTCATAACACACTAGAATGACAACACATCATCAAATGATCAAATTGGATAAATATTACAATAACATCACCCCAAATCAACTTCACACATGCATAACACTTCCAATTCCATCATCCAACACCAAAGCCCCAAATTTATGAAAAAGAAGAAACCGTAGATCTCACTAGATTATCAAGAAACAAGAAAAAAAATTTCTAAGCTTAGGGATTTGAAGAATTACCTTCAATCTTCTAATTCCTTAACTTTTTTCTTGATTTTCTTCTTTCTCTTCCTTGAACCATCAAGAACTATTTGAGAGAATTTAAAGTTGAAGGCCATAGAGACTATCTAATGAAGAAAAAGAAAATTTTCCCCTTGTAAAATAGTCTTGACCGACTCTAGGGGGTATTTTTATCATTTTCCACATTTAATCCAATTAAATAAATCAAACTTTAAGTTAACAAATCATATTTGCACACCTAAAGTTTAATTAAATCATGCCATGTGTCACCAATAATAATTAAACCTTTTTCATAACAATTACGAAAAATTTTATCAATTAATTATTCAAACATTTAACATTTAAATATTTAAATAATTAATTAATATAATTATTATTATATATGTAAGGATATACAACTTATAGTAACACTTGCCAATGTCAATTACAAACTACGTTGTGACTGCGCACTACGTTGTAAATCCTAGGGTCTTTGTCTAATATACACGTATCACTAAACTAAATTTAGTTTCAATCTAATCGTAATTAGATATCTAATCGCAAATAGATCGAATATATGTGTAAAAAACAAGAGGTGCTACCATTAAATAAGTAATATTATGGAAAATGGAATAGTTTGTATTCATGAATCGGACATAAATACGATCCAGATTGGCACTCCGAGCACCAACCCTAACAGTATCTCACAAGTCTCTTGTTTTATATCATATATAAAACTTTATATCAAATATAACAGAGACTACTCACACTGCTTTCACGGAGAAAAGAAGACTTAGGTAAACCTTTTACCTCACAAACATATCATTATTACATTAATAATGATAATGTCGTTAGGATATACAACACTAGAAAGAAATTTGTACGCTCCCACTGACCCTACTATTACATATGTATTCTATATGCTTTGATAAAATCGGACAATTTGACTGTATCAAAATTAGAGAACACAGATTTCCGAAAAGCTTATTTGAGTCTACAATAGGCTCTGTAAGCTAATATATCAAACTGTGATCTTAGCAGAATACAAACTCTAGGGCCATTCTAGAATGAACACTTCAAACAAAGAAACCACAACGGATTTCTCATTCGAAGAAAACATTCACGAACGCCACTTTGCATTCTTTAGCCAAAATACATAGTTTAATATCAACATTAACCAACAAATCTTTAATTGTTCAATTAGTGCGACTTGAGACAAGTTTTCTCAGAATCTACAATAGATCACTGAGTATAACTTTTCTCATTGTCATACTATACAGGTCAAACCTTTAACAAGCTCACTTTGCTTTTGTTGCGCATATAATTTGCACATTTTATGAACGATTCATAACGAAAGCTTAATCAAGTTCAAAACTTGATCGTAGTAAGCTATGAATAATTTTATATCTTTGGTTCAATGCTGACTATCGAAATCGATATCAAATATCGCTCCCTCTATAAGATTTAGGATAATTTTCTTCGATAAGAAAATAGCATAACCAATAAGTATCAAATACTTTGTAAATGATTCGGACATCCTATTAAACTTATACGGAAGATATCGTAGGGTCATTTTAATCTTATTATTATGTAGTTCCATTTTATAGTTTATCACTCTCACATTTGACTTCAATAAGTCAAGTCTTTTCTTCAATTGTTAACATCTAATGTTACACACTAAGTAATAAAATAATTTTATTACTCGGGAATCGTAGAAAATATATTCTATCAAATAGAATACAATATTCTATTAAATAGAATAAATGATAATCTTTTACTTGTACCTTTAAGGCGCAAGTACTTTCAATTATATAAAAGAAATATTCAAATCTCAAACCTTTTAAGATTCGAATTTTCTACTTATACATATCATATACGTAATTGTAGAAACTAATGGAACAGTAATTAAAAGGATGAATTAGTGTAATTGGAGCATAACCCCATGAGTATTGAAACTAATTCGGTAACGCTCAATATCAAACGAATCATATCATATAAGATTCAATTTCTCCCACTGGTCAATTCCATCACGATGGAATCGTAGAAGAATAATATTGAGTAAGAATCGCATTTATTAAATAATCTTAGAACTAATTGCCATAAATTCATATGTTCAATCATATCAAACATCCTTGAACAATTCAAAGACTAATGATAATTTTAAAATATAGTTTTCAACACTTCAAATAGAATATTTCTGAACCATTAAAATATTATATCCGCGTTTCATCAGAAATATATTGAAAGTTCTCGAACCATTCAAGACGTTCAATATATATATATTCTTTTAGAAACACGCAACTAAGTCATGACAACTCATTAACTAAGTTAAAAAGTAAAGAAAACTATCCAAGGCAATTTCTAATTCATTAAACTACATACATCCAATGTATTAGTTTAATAAATCTGTGGTCCAATGACGATCATTGGTTAAATGAGATTTAATCAAATCCTGAATACAATATTCATTAAATGGATAAGGATATATGGTGTGATCTTTTATCAGACCATCATTTACCATACGAAATAAGCATCTAATGCTTATATGATAAAATCTCATAAAGAACTTTTTAAGTTATTTAGTTAATCGAATACCTTTCTTAATGTTCATCTCTTCATCAATGACACTACTAGTCATATTAAAATATGTAACAATTATTTATAAAGAACAAGTAACAATCCAATAGTAACAAGTTCTGATATCAAATATCAAAACAATCATTAAATATTATTTTAAATAACTAGATGAGATATTTGGTATCCAATACCTACAGTTGCGTATTGTGAGAATCGATATTCTCTATACATAACTATACACATCTCTTTTCTTTAGCTTTATAATTTGCCTTCAATTATTCACAACAATTATAAATAATTGATTAGCAAACTGTGTAAAAACACGTGACTTTTAAAAGTCACTAAAGCCAAGAAACGTCATTATAAGATAAACAAATACCTAATGGAGTTTTCTTAATGCAGTCAAGAATCTTGAGACATGAACTGATTCGTGTCAATTCTTACTGCACAAGAAACTATTTTATCTTGACAATTATATCCTAAAACATATATCTATTTAGATTACCTATCGTGACTTAGCAACTAAGTCAATAAACCATCTTGATTTTTAAGAAAAACGGAACAATAGTTCCCGATGGTTTTGACTAATTTGACAATATCCTAGTCTACTTACATTTTAGAACCTATTCTAGAAATACACAACCATAAGTGAAGTCAGAAAATATATTCAAATAATATGCATGCAGTGGATTAGAAGTTTAATTCAATTAACAATATAGAATAAAGGAAAACAAAAGCTGCAATTTCCATAAAATTACACACTGCTTTAGTTATGGATTTTTAACCGAGCAGTGTCTCCCACTACTTTACGTAATACCGTAATCCCCAACAAAAAATGGGAATTCAATAATTAAATCGAATTTCATAGTGAGAGGTGGATCCCATGAATATATTCCGACTCACAGCTTTGGCACGATCTCGCCTATGTATATTCATTAGGTAGTCAACTCATTGTCAATCACACTCACTGTGACTCCGGATTTTGGTCCTGACCGTTTTTTGTTATGACAGCTTTGGCACGTTCACAAGGAGGCGTATCAAGGCTTCACTTGCCAATGACAAACTCAAGCTACTGATGTAGACCTGACAGCTTTGGCACATTCAGGATTTCCACTCACTTGAATTTTTCTAGTATCAAATATACATCCGACATGGATAAAATTCTATCAACTACACCCTCACTGCTTTGGCACTTTCTTGGATGCAGCCATAGAAAAATAGTCATAAATCGTATTAACAAGACGGATCAAGAAACATGCATCCAATACATGTCACTTTAATGCCTTATTTGAGCGGGGATATTCCACAAGAAAGCTTTACTCTACATCAAATGCAGAATATAATCTAGATCAACTTCTAAACAACTCAATTCTACCATAGAAAACATAACTTAATTTAACCATTAAATTTCTGTTACGTTTCCCGTTAGCGTAGAACCGAAAAGTCAAGAAATATCGAAATTACATGCATGTGCAAACATCAAAATTGGATTATATATCATATATCAAGCATGAAAAATATAATGGATGAAGGATCAGACCTGCTCTAATAACAATTTTGTTGGGGTTTTGGCGCAAGCACAGCAGAAGCTCGCGGTTCGGGTGAAATCATAATTTTAAAACTTTTTAAATTACCAAATAAATTATTCAATATACAATATGAATAATTTATTCATATTTCACCTAAACATATTTATTCGATATCAAATAATGACATAAATAACTAAGAAACGTCGCAAAACTTTTAGGAAAATATTTTTCCGCAAAATGGCATAAAACGCGTTTTTGACCGAACCGACTACCCAATACACATGGGGCTGCCCAAGTCAGCCCCAACAGTACTAGGGTAGTTCATGGGCTGCCCGAACAGTGACAAATTCACTGTTTGGGCAGCCGTCATCCGGTTGGCTCAAAAGTCACCCAGTAACGCCGGTTTTCACCATTTTCGCATATTTCAACTCCGAAATAATTTACGGCAATTGTTCCAACACACAAAACACATCCAATACATTCATATGATATAAAATTCATGACCATAAACCCATAATTTCCAGATCTGATCCAGCAACTAAAAATGTCAATTTTTCATGCTTTAATCCAACCTTTTCGATATTAATCAAATTAATCACAACACCAATCCAAGCCACCACAATTGAAGCACCCAAGAATAATTCTAGGCATTACAATAGTGGTTATAACACTCTAGAATGGAAACATATCATCAAATGATTAAATTGAATAATTATTACAATAATATCATTCAAATCAACTTCACACATGCAATAAGCCTCCAAATCCATCTTCCAAATCAAAAACACCCAAATTTATAGAAAAGAAGAAACCCTAAAATCTCACTAGATCATCAAGAAACAAGAAACATGCTTTCTAAGCTTAGGGATCTATAGAATTACCTTTAATCCTCCTATTTTCTTAAGCATTTTTTCTTGATTTTTCTTAATTTTCTTCCTTGAATCATCAAGGAAAATTTGAGAGGTATTTGGAGAGTCATTTTCAACCACGTCAAGCTTTAATGAAAAAGAATAACAAAATTATCTAATTTAAACAAGGCTTGCCGACTTTGGGGGTAATATGGTCATTTTTGCCAATTTAATTCAATTAAATATAATAAGCTTTAATTTGATAAATCAAATTTGCACAATTAAAGCTTAATAAAATCATACCATTTGTAACAATTAATAATCAAATATTTTTCATAACAATTATGAAAAAGTATATCATTTAATTATTCAAATATTTAACATTTAATTATCTCAATAATTAATTAATATAATTATTATTATATATGTATTTTATTTACATTAAATAACAAATACATATATTAATGGCATGTGTCAAAGTCTCATTTGACGATTAATTAATGTGTATCTAACCAAAATATGTATCAAATACAAATACACAATAATTACGATTGACCAAAAATGCCCATATGCATGTGTTTTCGTTTAACCGTTTAAACGATCTGAATTAACTCATTTAATCCGGTGAAGTATTATGAATAATCTGTATTATTCATAACGTGTTGCGTAAGTGCTCAACGAGTACACTTCATATTGTGGGACTCTCTAAGTTTAGGTTTATCCGTCACGAAATCTAATTTTGTGTCCATAATTCACCCACTCATGAATTATGACGACCACAGATAATCTCGCTAAACTATACAAGTCGAGGTCATTACATACATATAATCTCTCTGTCACAGGCTATCCATATTATATCTGGGATATAGATAAGAACGTCAAATCCTTATGGTCTAATATAGTCGACTTTCAAATTTACGATCTCTAAATAACACTCGAAACTTACTTCCGAAGTTATACCACAGCCATGGATTTACTACACGTGTAGGATACATATGCCATGTATACAGAACTGACGGATTCTATCTTGATACGCACGGGATATCATGAGCATCAGTCCACACCCAACGAACAGACGGAGGTCTGATCTAAATAGATCGATGACGTGACTGCCATCAAAGTGTGGAGGATAACTCATATATCCTCTGTGGTATCTCAAGTCGAATGACCATTATGCTCGCTCAACTCGAGAAAATTCCTATTGACATTGGTGTACCATCTATTAGGAAATATTCAGTGAGTCGTTCAGTGTTTATCAAATAAACACCTACATGTCTATACGAGTCTCCCGAGACTCATGGTTCATTGGGATAAACCATCGGATCAAGTCACGATATACGACATGTACTGATCTCATCGGATTTTACTAACCGACCCGTGTTAGTAAATTTTGACCAGAAACTTTATTTAAGGATATACAACTTATAGTGACGCTTCCCAATGTCAATTACAAACTACGTTGTAACAGCACACTATATTGTTAATCCTAGGGTCTTTGTCTAATATACATGTATCACTAAATCAGATTTAGTTTCAATCTAGTCATAATTTGATATCTAATCGTAATTAGATCGAATATGTATATAAAAGACAAGAGGTGATACCATTAAATAAGTAATATTATAGAAAAATGAATTGTTCGTATTTATGAATCTGACATAAATACGATCCGGATTGGCACTCCGAGCATCAACCCTAACATATAGTTATGTGTAGAGAATATTGATTCTCACAATATGACAACTATAGGTATTGGATACCTGATCTCTCATCTAGTTATTTAAAATATTGTCTAATGATTGTTTTGATATATGATATCAGAACTTGCGACTATTGGATAGTTACTTGTTCCTTATAAACAGTTGTTACATATTTTAATATGACTAGTAATGTCATTGACGAAGAGATAAACATTAAGAAAAATATTCGGTTAAGTAAATAACTTAGAACAATGTTTTATGAGATTTTATCATTTAAGCATTAGATACTTATTCCGTATAGTAAATGATAGTCTGATACTAGATCACATCACATATCCTTATCCATTTAATGAATATTATATTAGGGAATGTGATTAAATCTCATTTAACCAGTGATTGTCATTGGACTATAAGATTTATTAAACCGACACATTAGATGTATATAGTTTAATGAATTGTAAATTATTTAAGGTAGTTTTCTTTACTTCGTAACTTAGTCTATGAGTTGTCATGACTTAGTTACATGTTTCTGATGAAACACGAATAGAATATTTTGATTGGTTCAAAGATATTCGATCCTAGGTTTTAAAAACTGTATCTTTAAAATTCATTATGAGTCTTTAAATTGTTCAAAGATGTTTAATACAACCAAACATCTGAATTTATGACAATTAGTTCTAAGATTATTCATAGAATATGGTTCTTTCTCAATATTATTCTTCTATGATTCCATCGTGATAGAATTGGTTAATGGGAGAAATCGAATCTTATATGATTTGATTCGTTTGATATTGAGTGTTACCGAATTAGTTTCAATACTCTTGGGCATATGCTCCAGTAACACTAATTCATCATTTTAATTAAGGTTCCATTAGTTTCTACAGTTACATATGTGATATGTATAGGTGGAAAATTCGAATCTTGAAAAGTTTGAGATTTGAATATTTCTTTGGTATAATGGTTATATTATTCAAAGTACTTGGCCTCAGAGGTACAAGTAAAAGTTGATCATTTATTCTATTTAATAGAATATTATATTCTATTTGATAGAATATATTTTCTACGATTCCGAGTAATAAAATTATTTTATTACTTGGTGTGTAACATCAGATGTTGACCATTGTAGAAAAGATTTGACTTATTGAAGTCAAATGTGAGAGTGATAAACTATAAATGAAACTACATAATTAATAAGATGAAAAGACCCTTACAAATCTTCCATATAAGTCCAATAGGATGTCATAATCATTTGCGAAGTATTTGATACTTAATGGTTCTATAATTTTTTTATCGAAGAAAGTTATCGTATAACTTATAGTGGAAGCGATATTTGATATCGATTCTGAAAGTTAGCATTGAACCATAGATATAAGATTGTTCATAGCTTACTACGATCAAGTTTGGAACTTGATTAAGCTTTCGTTATGAATCGTTCATAAAATAGCTTTCATTATGAATCGTTCATAAAATGTGCAAATGGTTTGCGCAGCAAAAACAAAGTGAGCTTATTAAAGGTTTGACCTTTATAGTATGACAATGAGAAACTTTATGCTCAGTAATATATTGTAGATTATGAGAAAACTTGTCTCTAGTCGTACTTTTTGAACAATTAAAGATTTATTGGTTAATGTTAATATTAAACTGTGTATTTTAGCTAGGAATGCAAAGTGGCATTTTTTGAATGATTTCTACGGATGAGAGATCCATTTTGATTTCTTTGTTTGAAGAGTTCGTTCTGGAATGGCCCTGGAGTATGCATTCTACTAAGATTGCAGTTTGGTTTACTAGCTTATAGAGCTTATTATAGACTCATATGAGCTTTCCAGAAATCCGTGTTTACTATTTTGATACCAGTCAGATTGTCTGATTTTATCAAAGCATAGAGAATACATATCTAATAGTAGGGTTAGTGGAAGCATGTATATTTCTTTCTAGTGTTATATATCATAACAATATTATCATTATTAATGTTATAATGAGATATTTATGAGGTAAAAAATTTACCTAAGTCTTTTTTTCTCCTTAAAAGCAGTGGGAGTAGTCTCTGTTATATTTGATATAAAACTAAGAGACTTGTGAGATACTCTCATTAGTCGTGCATTAGATATGATCTAATAAAGGACACAGCAAGACTATCTGTGTGACAGTTAGTATAACTGTGTGATATTTAATGTGTCTCTTATATATAGTATTAATCTTTCGTAAAGGATGATTCCTTTGTCAAAATAAAAAATTGATTAAAATGTCTAGTCAATCTTATGCATCATAAGATGATGGTATAATGAATACTATATTATGTGCAATTAAAGATATCAATTTAATCGTAATTGTTCCGAGCTATTTTGATACGCTGAAGACCATAGGATGTGTCTTGAAACATGTTCTTTGTTATCTTTGAGATATTAAGAACGAGTTTCTTTTTCATGGAGAATATAGTCCGCAACCATTAGAGTCAGATTAGTTTTGAGTCTAATTATGACGTTAGACAGTCTACGTCATAAAGAGTCAGAAAAGATGTAGTGGGAGTGTCACATATGATTCTATTGTGAGTGGAATTAGTTGTAACTTATGAAGGATTGACTTATGAAGTTGCATAGTGACCTTATAGATTAGAAGTTTTGATATTAGTGTTGTGTTTGTGGTTGTCTGCTTAGTATTTTGGATTTGATCCCTAAATACTTGGACAACGCAGTAGCTGTAACACAATGTTGATGTCACATCTGAGTCATATTGATGTATAACTTAAGTTATACAAAATATGAATGATGTTGGTTAAGGGAAACGATTGGGTTTGTTGGACAAACTCAATATGTTATAGCAGACCTACTCATTATTACCTACCTCTTTAGTATTATGTGAGCTCTTGAGGGCCATGCACATAAGATACATATTGAGATATGTATATGATACCATGGATTTTCACTAGAGCAAGTGGGAGAAATTGTTATGGTAGGTGCTCGGAGTGCCAATCCGGATCGTATTTATGTCTAATTCATGAATACGAACAATATTTTTTTCCATAATATTACTTATATATGGCTACACCTATTATTTTTATATACGTATTCGATCTAATTACGATTAGATTGAAACTAAATCTGATTTAGTGATATTTATATATTAGACAAAGACCCCAAGATTTACAACATAGTGCGCAGTTACAACTTAGTTTGTAATTGACATTGGGAAGTGTCACTATAAGTTGTATATTCTCAAATAAAGTTCTTGGTCATGATTTACTTCGGTTAGTAAAATCTACTGAGACCAGTACATGTCGAATATCGAGACTTCGTACGATGATTTATCCCAATGAACCATGAGTCTTGGGAGACTCGTGTAAACGTGTAGGTGTTTATTTGATAAACACTGAATGGCTCACCGAAGATTTCCTAATAGATGGTACACCAGCGTCAATAGGAATCTTCTCGAGTCGAGTAGCATAATGGTCCTTCGACTTGCGATATCACTGTGGATATATGAGACATCCTTCATACTTTGATGGTATATAGATCATACTTATTCCTGTTCATTGGGTGTGAACTCATGCTCATGATATCATGTGAGTATCAGATAGAATCAGTCAGTCCTATGTACAAGGCATAGATATCATGTACGTATTTGCGATCTAATTAAACCATGGTTGTGGCATACTTCAGAAGCGAGTTTTGAGTATTATTTAGAGATTGTAAATTTGAAAGTCGACTATATTATACCTTAAGGATTCGACGTTCCTATCTATATCCCCGGTATAATATTGATAGCCTGTGATGGAGGGATTATACGTATGCAATGACCTCAACTTGCATAGTTTAGCGAGATTATCTGTGGTCGTCATAATTTACGAGTGGGTGAATTATGGATACGAAATTTGATTCCGTGATGGATAAACCTAAACTTAGAGAGTCTCACAATATGAAGTGTACTTGTTGAGCACTTGGGCAACGCGTTATGAATAATACAGATTATTCATAATACTTCATTGGATTAAATAAGTTAATTCGAATCATTTAACGGTTAAATGAAAAATACATGCATAAGAGGAATTTCGGTCATTTCCTAATTAATGTGTATTTGTATTTAATATATGAATTTATTAAATACACATTAATTAATTGTCAAATGAGATATTTGATATAAATCATTAATTTATGTATTTGGATTATTTAAAGTAAATATAATACATATATTTAGATATTTGTATTTAAGTAATTATTTAATTATTTAATTGTTAAATAATTAAAGTAATTGAAATATAAAATATATAAGTTGATATTTAATTTTGGAAATGATTAAAGTGTAAATGTTTGACTTTTACATTTAAGATAAAGGTTATCAAATTGAATTTGGATTCTTTAATTTGATTAAATTAATTATAAAATGACCAAATTTCCCCCAAGTTAGGTTACCCATAGTATACAAAGTGAAAAAATATTTTTCCTCTTTCATAAGCTTCCCTTGGTTGAAATTAACTCCATGGAAAAGCTCCCAAAATTATTCTTGAAGAAACTTAAGAGAAAGTGATGAAATCAAAAAGAAAGCTTAAGGAAATTAGGAGATTTTGAGGTAATCTTCAATATTCTTAAACTTAGAAAGTTTGTTTCTTGTTCTTCAGTATCTAGAATAGTTCTAGGGTTTCTTCATTTCTTAAATTTTGGGGCTTTTTGATTTGGAGGATGGATTTGGAGGCTATATACATGTGTGAAGTAAGATTGAGTAATATTAGTGTAATATTAGTTCAATTTTATCATATGATGACTTGTTTCCATTCTAGAGTGTTATGACCACTCTTATAACTCCTAGAATTATTCTTAAGTTCTTCATTGGTGGTGGCTTTGATTGGTGTAAATATTAATTTGATTAATGTTGAGAAAATTGGATTTAAAGCATGAAAAATGATAATTTTTATTCCATGGTCAGACCTGGAAAAACCAGAATTTTGGTGATGAAAATTATGTTATTTAAATGTATTGGATGTGTATTGGGCATTAGAATAATTGCCATAAATTATTTCGGATTGAAAATATGCGAAAACGCTGAAAAACGACATTACCAGGTGAGTTTCGGGCTTATCGGATGACGACTGTCCAAACAATGAATTGGTCACTGCTTAGGAAGCTCATGAACTGCCCAAGTACTATTGGGGCTGATCTGGGCAGCCCCCATGTATATTGGTTGGTCGGTTCAGGCAAAAACGTGTTTTATGTCATTTTACGGAAAAATATTTTCATAAACGTTTCGCGATGTTTTCTAAATTATTTATATTGTTATTTGATAACAAATATAATATATTTAAGTGAAATATGAATGAATTATTCATATGGGATATTGAATAATTTATACGGTAAGTTTAAAAATTTTAAAGTTACGATTTCGCCCGAACCGTGCTCTTCTGTTGCGTCTGACCCCAACACATTTTAGCTAGGCTTATATGACGAACGTGTCTGAACTTAGAGAGTCCACAATATGAATTTTTGAGCAATTGGGTAGCCGGTTAATTTTAATAATAGATAATATTCGATATTATAATTATCAACTAAGATAATTAAGTGTTATTGGATAACATTGATTATTTACTTTGACCTAATTGGATTAATTGGATTAATTCAATAATTACACAAGGGCTTTGTCGTAATTTCATAAATATCTCTACCATTTGAGGATATTTTGGTAATTGTAAATATGTAATTATAGGTGTATTTGGCTTGATTTAATTGGATTAAATCAAAGTGGCAAACATTGAACTAATCCATTTTCTAATTTTTGTCTTGATTTAATTGGATTAAATCAAAATGGTAGATAAAAGTGATTAGTCACACCTAATTATACATATTTAGATAAATTGGATTAAGCCCACCTAAAAGTTGATTAAAACTTTTATTAATTAAAAATTGCCTAAGTTTTGCTATAAATAGCAAGCTTAAGGAAGGTTTTAATTAAGCTAAAGCAAAGCTAAATGAGCTTGAGAATGCTAAGCTTGTGAAAGCTAAATACAAGTAATTCTTCGAGAAATTAGCCTAAGTTATAGAAGTGTTTAGAGAAGCTTTGGAAGTTCTCTACAACATTTCATCTAGCATAAATCAAGATTGGATCTTGGAATGAAGTTTGCTTGCATTGGAATGAAGATTGGATCTTGGAGTGAAGCTTGCTAAAACTTGGAAGTTCTCCAACAGTTTCAATAAGGAGAATGAGATTGGATCTTTGTATCAAGCTTACTAGGTAATGTTTGATCTTCTCATAAGCTATGTTTTTCATTAGTGAGTTTTCATTAGTGAGACATACAGTGATGAATTATGTATTGGATGCATAATTACATAACTTAAAGTTGAAATCAGGCTAATGAATTATGTTAGGATACTTTGGAAGTATAAACATAATATGTTTGTAATTTGGTCAAAGATGTTTATGTTGGACATGGAACAATTAATAAGAGTGTGGAGCTCTAGATTAAAGCTTAGAGCTATGGCTACCATTCTAGAATCACTTGACCACCTTTGGGTGAACTAGAATTATTCATGAGATATTTCATAGTGGGGTTCTAAATTGGTTTTTGTTTAGATTCAAACAAATACATATATATTTTTAGAATACATGTATGTTAGTTGTATAATATGTGTTTATAATGGTTATGATGCTAAAATTGGATTTTAGGTATATTTGAAGTGTTATGATAAAATTGGAAGTGTTTAATATTGGTTTGAAGTTAGAAATTCCTCACTGCCTAGGATAGCGTCACTATTCTACCCCTCTAGCGTCGCGACACTGAGCATCAGACCTAGGAACGTCGTGACGCTCTCACTTCCGCATCGTGACGCCGAGATGTTCAGCTCTCGTAGTTGCTCTCGCACTTTGGAGCCTCTCAATGCCCAAGCTTCCGCGTCACGACGTGTAGTGCTAAAGAATACTGAAACTTAATTTTCTCCGTTCCGGAGTTTTCAGACTCTGTTTTGGTCCATGTTTTGTCCTACGGACTCGAAACAGAATGTAGTTTTACATAAATATTTTTAAATACACTTATGCTAGATATCCACGGGTTAGACCCACATCCGCTCCAAAACTTAGAACATGTCATTATCAATTTCGTACAATAAGATATTAAGGTCAAAATATTAGAAGAAAAATCATTTTTATAAAATTAAAAACAGAATACATTTTCTTCATTTTTCATGCATGATCATGTATTTTTTGTGTAATCTAAGTAGATATATATATTAAAGCTCTTATACTAATGTCGGGAAACATCATCCCTAATATTTTCATGGAACAAATCCATTGGTTCACGTAGGATTAACCATACATGTATTACTAGTCCTAGATTTATTTACAAATATATTGAAATAAATCTAAGTGTTTCACAACACAATTGCATACCTTACTTCTTGTAGAGATGTCATTAATCAAACTTAATTGATTGCATTTCTCAATGAGTAAATGCCCATATTTATAGTAGGGGTGTGCATAATTTCGGTTCAAACCGCAACCCAACCTGAACCGCACCACATGGTTCGAAAAAATATTGAAAATGATTTCTAGTCAGCCTGAACCGAACCATAAATTTTGGGTCATAACCTATATCGCGACCCGAACCATCCAAACCGTAAATTTTGACCTGAATCGTAACCCGAACCGCCTAAACTGCCGACCCGCGTTCAAATTAGATATTATTTTATATTTTTCTTCTTCTTTAACTATAAAATTTAAGATATTTAATGATCATATGACAATATACAATGTATAAATAAAAATTAGGTAATTTTTCTCTTCAATTATTATGTGAAACACACAAAATTTTCTTTAAAAAATTTATAATCCAAACCGCCGACCCAAACCGCCCAAATCGCTGAACTGTCAAAATTTTCCTTATCAAATTTGCGATTTCGGTTTCTAATTTTCCAAACCGCCAACCCGCGCGGTTTGGAGTGTTAAATCTATGTTTTTCACAACACAATTGCAGATCTTACTTCTTGTATAGATGCTCTTAATCAAACTTAATTGATGACATTTCTCAATGAGTAAATTCTCATATTTATAGAAAGGGAAGTCAAGTTACTAAACTATCACACGCATGGCTTCCTATTCACTCACATGCACTTGGAATCAAGCATTGATTACTATGTAATCAGATACATTTGGATATTTTGATTACTATTTAATCACATGCATTTGGTAGCTTAATGATTTCCTCTAACCCTTCCAAAAATATTACCATCATGGATATGCCACATGTTCCCTATTAATATTTTCTAAATGTTATTTTCTAACATTTCTAACACATGTATATGATGGAAACTTGAGAACGGTTTTACAAAAACTTACAAGCAAGTTTTATCATTACCACTAGATGCAAAGATCTATGCATAAGTATATATATTAGGGAGTTTGATGATTGGGATCAGAACTATAATTTCTCATTCTGATAATCTATATCATTGGAGCTGTTGACTACAGAAAGACTAACTAGTTCTTGAAAATATCCTTCCCGAATTTCGGTATCTCTATGAAAGGTTTCTCTCAATGGTTTCATTTTCTTCCTCCAACATTTCCCGCCTCTTTGCAACTCCAGTGCTTACAGCTTCACC
Organism: Zanthoxylum bungeanum; assembly: GCA_019454045.1. NCBI lineage: Eukaryota > Viridiplantae > Streptophyta > Magnoliopsida > Sapindales > Rutaceae > Zanthoxylum > Zanthoxylum bungeanum. The sequence goes on from SKCR01000148.1 coordinate 138,898, forward strand.
TCTTTTTAACTGATGTGCTTACAACATATGAATTTTAAAATGCTTGCACACTATATGTAATGTATTGATGACACACTTATGGAGTTCTTCTAGACACATAACAATGATCTGAGCCCATTTCACACACTTCCTTAAATGTAGACTGCGATAGCTATTCGCCTTTTGTTCTGCATTTCAACTGAAAAATCATTTGAAGATCATTGGCCAGTTCCAGAATTGACTTGAGCTACATATTTCTATCAAGTATATTGTGAAATAATTTTAGAAAATAACAGGTTAGGAACATAACATTACTTTAGAAAACAACTATGATTCCAGCTAATGGTGGTATGGCCTGCAAAACTAGAACTATGACAACTTTTGCTAAAGAGTATCTCCCTGTAGTTTGCACCAGAAGAAAAAAAGAGAGATTTCTCATTAATACGGTAGTTACTATTATATCATTTCTAAGAATATTTAATCTCTTAATGTCTCTAGAGAGATGCTTATAACCTGCTCATGAAACAAAGTTGGAGGGGGGAAAGAAGAAAAAGCTAAACAAATAATTTTTCTTGGGGGTGTGCAACGGTTCCGGATAGAGCCAAAACTGCAATGAACCAAACCGATTTAATAGGTTCTGGAACTGTAATCAGAACCGCTTCATTTAGGGTAGGGTCTGGTTCCAAAAATATAAAACCAATTCAATGTGGATAGGTTCTGGTTCTACAATATATAGAATCGACGGACTAAAATTACAAACATGAATTGAAACTGTAAAACATGAATAACTATCAAACTTGAAAGATTACATATGCAACGATTAGGATTGGGACGTCTCCCCCGTATCGCCATACATACCGAGATTAAGCCATCGCCCCCACGTAGCATATGTTAAAAACCATGAAAAATATCACTAATATCGTAACATGTGGGTGTGTAACTTACGTAGCGAGACCTAGCACCGATAAACTGGGGAAGTTGAGCTGTAACATGTAATCTACTTAGTGGGAACCTGACACAGCATAGGCAGGAAAAGTTGAACGTGAACATGAAATAACCTAAGAGGGTTTCCAAAGAACCATTGGGAAAGCTAAGCTAAAGTTGAGAGAACGGTACTCTACTGGTATTTTTAAAAACACTTGTTTATTGTATTTATGAACATGTAATTCATATACTGTAAAACATGAATTTAAATTATAAATCTTGAGAAATCAAGAATTATGAATCGTGAAATATAAATTATAAAATGTAAACATTAGTTTAAATTTGTAAGACATAAGCATGAAACGTAAATTGTAATTCATGAAAACATACACTATAGACCATAAACCATGACGCGTAAAACATGAATCATGAACTGACATGTTGTAGGAAACGACTTTCCTTAGCGCGGCGGAAGTTACTTGTGGTGGCACCGGGTCTGGTATGGATCTTCAAAATTTTCTTTGCCTTCTCCCTTTGTTGTAGTAGCCAAGATCAATCCTTTGGTGTCCAACACTTGGATCAACCACTCGATCTTCCGAACTATGACTCGAAACCAACAAACCGAAGTGTGAGCTTCACTCACAAAGATTAAACCTCTAAACTATTTAGAGATTTAAGATGTCACAATGGTGTTTGGCTTTAGGAATTTCACAACACTTGTGAATGCTAGAACTCTCTCTATTTTCTCTCAAATCTTTTCTCACAACAATTGTGTGAATGAATGCAAAGTGTTAACCTTAGAAAATGAGAGAAATGGTAGAGATTATATTCTCTTAAACAAGCCAACTAACCTTGTCATTAAGCATCTAATGCTTTCTTGCAATGGCCAACACAAAAATGTGAATGTCATACCAAAGCATAAGAAATGTTAAACTAAAGACAATGGTTTTGTCATTAAGCATTCAATGCTTTCTTTCAATGGCAAACACATAAATGTGGAGGCCATACCAAAGCATAAAATGCATTAACTAATGACAAAACTATTAGGTGTATCCAAACCACCTAATAGACATAATTGCTTGGATGACATGGTAAGCCATATGGCTTTGTCTCCAATGGTAAATAAAAATCAATATATTAATAATGATTTATTTACCTTCAATTATGTTGTAGTAATTATCTCATAATTATTACTAACTTGATTATCTCATAATCAAGACTTGATTATCTCATAATCAAAGAATTCTAGAAAACATTAAGTTAAATTAATTTAACATAGTTTTCATTTGTGACAATAAATATTATTAATCTTATTAATAATATATAAATAAATATAATGTAAGCATATAATTAGACAATCTAATTCTATTAGGTTTACTACAGTTAATCGAGCTAGCACGGGGACCAAATGGACCTACGGTTCCGAGCTCCAATAATTCTGAAATATTAATTAAACTCTTTAATCAAATATTACGAATTATTAACTCCGCGTTATTCCACTAAAAACTCAAAGTTGAACTCCCGTTACCGTAGATGGATTAAGTAAACCGAAAATTTTCGATGTTCATCGATATAGTCATTACATATGGATATAGCCTTTCACGAATATCTCATAAATAGAGCCGGGTCATAAGTCCGTTAAACCCCTCTAAATATTTTCTCTCTTAAGCACCATTGATTCTATAATGAACAATTAATTCATAACAATTATGAATATAAAATACTTTCTATTCGTAATAGAAAAGTTGAGCGCTCAAATTGTTCAAGTCCCGAATCAACTCTTAAAAGAGATATTCATCAGCTTCTCGTAAGAAGAAGTGAATTTCATATCTATGTAAAACGTTCCCAGCTACATACCAAACCATATCCCTAAAATACATAGTTATTGGTCGGGAATGCAGCACCAACCTCACCATAGTAAATCAAATGACATATTCTGTCATGCAGGAGTTCGTAATACACTCAGGATTAAGATTGAATCCTTATATGACCATCTATTAGATAAAATGAATTTATTTGGTTAACGGATATTACAAGAAATTTATATTTATCTGAGTCCATTCCTATATGATCTTATCATACAAGGTACATTCATTCCTATGTCACTACATGAACGATCCCGGATCAAGGTCGTCATACAAGTATAGAATGGACCGCAACAATAGATATACCACAAACAAAGTACCCTCTTTGTTTGCTCTCTATGGACTATTTAGATTACTAACTTTAGGCTTAAATCCTCTTGTGCATCAAACATACACTAAGTCTAAAGGTACAAGAGTAATCAAGGTAAACAAGACAATTGGACAATATACGATATAAATCAAACAACTTTGATAAAATGAATAATGTATTTATTATTATTACAAAAATCAATTCTGTTTACAATATATGAAGCTCTAGGACATAAATCCCAACAATCTCTCACTTGGACTAGAGCAAATGGGACATGTCATGTAATCTTAAACCATTTAGGTGACCTTCAAATACTTTAGCCGATAAGGTCTTTGTAAACGGATCAGCCAGATTGTCTGCGGATGGAATCTGTGTGACATCGACATCTCCTCTCTACACTATCTCCTTGATGAGGTGATATTTCCTCTCAATATGCTTACCCCTCTTGTGGCTTCTTGGTTCGTTGGAGTTCGCCACCGCACCACTATTATCGCAAAAAAATATGAGTGGTTTATCCATATCTGGAACAACTTCCAGATCTGCCAAGAACTTACGGAGCCAGACTGCTTCCTTAGCTGCTTCACAAGCTGCTACATATTCAGCCTCCATGGTGGAGTCAGCGATACAAGATTGTTTAATGCTCCTCCATACTATAGCCCCACCACCTATGGTTAAAATTGATCCAGATTTTGATTTCCTAGAATCGACATCCGTCTGAAAATCAGAGTCAGTATATCCTCTCAGAATCATATCATGACTTGTATATACAAAGCATATAATTTCTCGTTCTCCGAAGATACTTGAGAATATGTTTCACCGCTACCCAATGATCTAATCGTGGGTTGGATTGAAACCTACTGACTACTCCCACTGCAAAACAGATGTCTGGTCTCGTGTATAACATATCATACATAAGACTTCCAACTGCTAAAGCATATGGTATATGTCTCATCTCCTCAACTGCTTGAGGTGTCTTAGGAGACTGTTCCTTAGACAAATGAATTCCATGTCTGAAAGGTAAATTACCTTTCTTGGAATTCTGCATACCAAATCGCACAAGAATCTTGTCGATATAGGTTGCTTGAGACATTGCTAACAGTCGTTTCTTGCGATCCCGAATGATCTGGATCCCAAGTACATAACTTACCTCTCCCAAATCTTTCATTTGGAATTGGTTAGCTAGCCAGATTTTCACGTCCGATAATATCTTTACATCATTCCCAATGAGTAAAATATCATCAACGTATAACACAAGGAGAACCACCTTCCCATCAATGATGCGCTTGTAGACACAAGGCTCATCGATGTTCTGCTCAAAGTTATAAGACTTGATCGTAGTATCAAACCTTATATTCCAAGATCTAGATGCTTGCTTAAGTCCATAAATGGACCTTTGCAACTTGCAAACTTTTTGCTCTTGACCTTGGGTAATGAACCCCTCTGGTTATACCATATAGATACTCTCATCAAGATTACCATTCAAGAATGTAGTCTTGACATCCATTTGCCAAATCTCATAGTCATAATATGCGGCAATGGAAAGAAGAATCCTGATGGATTTAAGCATGGCTACTGGCGAGAAAGTTTCTTCATAGTCAACTCCCTCTTTTTAGGTATAACCATTTGCCACTAGCCTAGCCTTGAAAGTCTGTACTTTCCCATCTATTCCTCTTTTTCTCTTGTAGATCCACTTGTAACCTATGGGTTTTACTCCATTAGGTTGGTCTACAAGTTCCCAGACTGAGTTAGAGTATATAGACTCCATCTTGAGGTTCATGGCTTTGAGCCATTCATCTTTATCAGTATCTTCCATTGCACTATGATAGGTCAATGGATCATCTATACCATCACAAGATGCAACAACTTGCACCTCACCATTTCCTAGATAGCGTTCAGGTTGTCTTACAACCCTCTCATTACGTCTAGGTGGTATGATATCCTGATAAACTTGCATCTGACTTTCAGATGTAGAATGTGTTATGTCTTTGTCAACATTTGACAATGGTGTACTGGTCGTACCATCAAGTAACTCCTCAAGTAACACTTTACTTCGAGGTTTGAACTCTCTCATATAGTCCTCCTCAAGAAATGTTACATTTGTCGACACAAATACTTTATTATCTTCTGGACTATAAGAGAATCCTCCCCTAGTTTCCTTAGGATAGCCTACAAATAGGAACACCTGTGAACGTGGTTCCAACTTAGTAGTCTTGTTCTTTAACACATGTGCCAGACACCCCCATATGCGAAAATATCGCAAACTAGTTTTACGACCATTCCACAACTCTAAGGGAGTCTTAGAAACAGACTTAGAAGGAACTACATTCAGGATATACATTGTAGTTTGCAATGCATACCCCCGGAATGAACTAGGTAGAGTGCTATAACAAAACATTGATCTTATCATGTCTAGTAGGGTTCGATTTCTCCTTTCTGCAACACCATTTTGTTGTGGTGTTCCAGGTGCTGTGAGCTGTAAAACAATTCCATGCTCAACTAAGAATTCCTCGAAATCTCTATCAAGGTATTCTCCTCCACGATTGATCGTAGAATTTTGATGCTTTTACCTAACTGGTTCTCAACCTCAGCACGATACTCTTTGAACTTTTCAAATGTATCTGACTTGTGCTGCATTAGGTAAACATACCCATATCTGGAATAATCGTCAATGAAAGTGACGAAGTATTCAAAACCACCTCGGGCTTTTACATTCATCAGTCCGCAAACATCCGAATGTATTAGCTCAAGAGTTTATTTGGCTCTTATCCCTTTTCCAGTAAAATGTCTCTTGGTCATTTTGTCTTCTAGACAGGATTCGCAGACAGGTAAAGTACCAAGTTTTAACTGATTTAAAACTTCGTTCTTAATTAGTCTATCTATCCAGTCAAGGTTAATGTGACCAAGTCTATGTTGGTTTCTATTAAGGTCCCGGATCGATTATAAGCATGAAAACATTGTGAATACATATCGACGAAGTTGCGGAATACTCACATCGATCGGTTGAGTCGATATGTAGACGAATCAAGCCAAAAAGCCCACTGCCTTAGGCGCCCCATTGCAGCAGTTTTGCTCACTGGTTTGAGCTGAATCGGATCTCATTTTGAAGCTCCAAACTTCGTCGGATGAGTCCCGCCTCATGGGTGAACCTCCCTAACACCTTCGCAATAGTCGCAAGTGTGCTAGCACTTGATTTCTCAACAAGAAAATCACTCATTGCTTCCCATAAGTCCATGCCAAAACTGGTATGAAACCAGTGAGTTTTCTTCCATTTTGGCGTGAAGAGAAGAAGAGAATGAAGCCCTTTTGGGCGTGAGAAGTGAGAGAGAATTGGTGGAGAGAAAAAATGTGTAATTGGTTAATAAAAGATTTTCCAAAAACCTTTATATATTTTCCAAGAAAATACAAAGCATTTTCCATTTTATTTATCTAATAAAATCAAAATGGAAATGGCTTTCTCAACCACCAACACTATTCCACCTAAAACCATCAACTATTCATTTCACTTTATTAAAGTGACATGATGTTAGTCAATCCATCAATCAATTAGTCACATCAATCAATCACATCACTCAAAGTGACATTTGATTTGACGCTTGATGTGACGAGTGATTTGACGCTTGATGTGACTTGCGTTGCCGCACTCGAATTTGAAATACGAATGCGCTCGCAATCACACTCGGGCTCGGGTTCGCTAATTCCAAATTAACGAACTTTCCGTTGCGTCGTAATTAAATGATTACGCCTAGCGAATTCACTATTCACGTCGCTAACGAATTAATTCTAAATTAATTCGTTCGCCCGAATTAAAATCCAATTTCAATTCCGCGTCGAAATCTAATTTCGTTTAATATATCGAATATATTAATTTATCGATTAATTCCAAATTAATCGTTATCTCTCTCTAGACGATATTTTATCCTAGATAAAATATCTCCGTAATTAATCCTAGATTAATTTTCTCTTTCTTCTATATAATCCCAGATTATTAATGAGTGCGATTTATGCGTCATCGGTGCATTATCGGGAAGCGACCCATGAGATCCCCGGATAATTCGGCAGTAAATACGGTCGTCGGAATATCGAATCACGTACGTACCAAGTACTACGTTCTACCGATTTACGAGACAAGATCGGCTTCTAGCAAAGCACGAAGTCTATCCAATTCTCCGGTCATATTCTCTAAGAATATTTAAGATCTATATCAGGCGTAGTATACCAAGTATTGTGTATATCGGCCCAGTATCGGATAGTCACGTGCTAGGGCTGGGGCTGGATAAGTGTCTGCCCCGTCCGAAGCACATATCGGATGTCTGGTAACTAGTCTCTATAATCGGATATACATGACCTTGTCATAATATCCCGATGGCCGGCCAGCACTTAAGAGCACTAATACCGTATCCTGCGTGACATCATCTCCACTATGATTGGAGTGATACTTCCGTCTTGACATTACACCCAATACTCTACGATTCTCAATATACCCAGCATTGGCGTACACAGAACCGGTTAGAGTCCTAGACGACCTCAACAAAAGTATACTGATTGTCGTAAGCATTAGCGGTGCAAGTCTCAGGTTAAGACCATACACACCTACCCTGATGTCGGACTCCCATAGACACATAGTCATAATACCAATGGGATTCTGAGGGGTCTATCCAGAGCGAAGCTGTTTCCCGTACCATCGGTGAAACACAACCTCCTATCGCACTTGCATGAGTATCCAATACCCAAATATATGAGAACTATGCCGTTGTGCCCTCACAATGCGCACAAGTGCAATACTAGCATATTCCGCATTATCGATGTCCAGTCTCGATAATACTCCGGCTAGGGATATTTAATGATTAATCCTTCGTGGACTGATACTGTCTCATATCATCTCAATCCAGGAACTAATCATAGGGACCTCTCTTCATTTATACATCTATGGTGATCTAATCACAAATGATGAGAGTGCAATTTCCTTGTCACATAGTTAATTTGTACAACAACACTATGATCTGTACAAATAGTGACGCTATGGGTCATGTTATCCAACAGTCTAAGGTGCCATAAATAGGTATCATCATGAGAAATCTTTTGCCGTTTAGTTTTAGATCTTTCAATCTTAAACATTCAGTATTAACAATGATTCATGCATTAACGGCCTTAATACATATAGATTATTTTCGGAGTTTCCCGTGTAATATTTAATCCATTTCTACTAATAATAATTGAATTATTATTAAACGAAACAGAAAAACCACATTCCATAAGTTTTGTTATAGAAATCAAATTCCTGCGAAAACTAGGAATATATAGCACACCATTCAAATATAAATAACTTTTATTAAAATTCAAATTTGAAACTCCCACTACTCTTCTTGAAATAGCATCCATTGTCTCAACTCTCATGATAAAGCTACCTTCATAAGGTCCCTCCATGAGTCAAGTAGCTGCAAAGAACAACAAACATGGTTAGTGGCACCATAATCAACAATCCATATGGATTTATCATCCCACTTGGCACATAGCCAGTCACTCAAGTGTCCCACACCCGAACTATGTACGGTTCGCTCAAATTGCTGAGAAAAGGTTTTCGTCAGCGGATTTTCATGATTATCGACTGACGCGATTTATACGATCATCACATCGCCACGATGTATGATCCGAACGAATCAGATGATATAGAAGCATATATCTGGATCGTCGATGAGACCTTTAATTCTTTAGCCTTGTGCTGACGCCTAGCTCAGCTGCTAACAGAACTATATCTAATCTAATTAGATTTATTATCGATCCAAATGGCTTCTATTGCTGCCTCAGCTGTAGCAATAATTCGCATTTGTTGTTTATTCGGCAACAGTATCTTGCTCGGAAGATTTCCAGCTCACTGTCCCGTTATTCAAACTTTATAGTACCGCAGTATTTAACTGTTTGGAAACTTGCGGTAGTGATCCCAGTCACTTCAAGTTCTCCTTCTCCATAGTTTAAGACAGCATCTTTAGTTCTCTAAGATACTAACAGATGTCCTTAACTTCAATCCAGTGACTATCACTTGGATTGACCCGATTGTGACTCCATATGCTCAAAGCGTATGAGACATCATATCAAGTACATTTTAAATGTACAATTTCCCAGAGAGTGTTAATAACTCCAAATCTATCCCAGTAGATCTTTATTCCTTGAATAAAGGTTGTTACTCCCCAGAATTCTATGGAGAATTTCTATGAAAGCCAAGCTTTCACCAATTGCTTTATGGGAATTTCCTTGTCATTGCGCTCCCACTAACCTCCTTATATACACAAGAATCATTTCGTTTTGAATCAAATCATTAACCATTATGATTATTTCAAAACGACAGTTCCAAGAACCTTATGCTTGCTTCAATCCAAACATGGATCGATAACCCGCAAACCTTGTTTGTCGGTTATATAAAATCGTCAGGATGTTGTAAGCATCCTCCAAGAGGTTTCCTTTTCAGGAAAGCGATTTTGATCATTAACTGACACATTCATAAATGAAATATGCAGTATCTACAAGCATCTTCAAAATGGATTTACCATGGCAACAGGTAAAAGGTTGAACCGTAATCAACACAATATTGATAACGATACCTTTCCGTCAAAAGCCTAGTTTTGTATGTTGGTATGTTGCCATCCATGTATGTCTTCCTTGAAGACGTTTACTGTACCAATAGGCATAATGCCTTGCGGTACAACAACTAGTATCCAAACATAGTTGTTATACATGGAATCCATTTCGGACTCATGGCACTTTGCCATAATAGGGAGTCGATACCTTGTATCACTTCCTCGTACGTAGTCGGTGGTATACCTCCATAAGATTTACATCTTTAAGGGGTTACATCAGAAACCCATACCCCAGGTTGTTTTCTGATTCTCTCTGATCTACGCGGTTCTTGTGTATTCGAAGATTAATGGTACAGATTCATCATTGATGAACTGTTTGTGTTCCATTAAGGACTTCGTGCCTCGAATAGTATTACTCCGATTTTCATCGAGTATCACTATCCTCCCACTGACCACTGCATATCGGTGTTCCTCTTAGGAAAACCGCATGGTGAGCAACAATCATATTGTTCTCATGTGAGATTTATAAGTACTATACTTATGGTTTCCCTTAGGATAACCTATTATTGGCAATTATCCAATTTGGGTTCTTAGTTTGGTATCATCCAAACGTTATGCCCGGCATACCCAAATTATTAGGAATGAGAAACCCTGTTTCTTTCCTGTTCATATCCTATATGAAATCTGTCAAACAGATTTATATGGAACCTTATTCTAAATAAGTTTTGCACTGTTAATACATATCCGTTGAAGGAAATGATAGCTCAGAGCGACTCGTGATAAACCTTATCATGTATAACAAAATTCGGTTTTCGTTCGGACACACCGTCTAACTGACGTGTCTCGGGAGGAGTCCTCATCTGAAAGAATACTATACTCTTTCATGTATGTTTGAAACTTACTGCTTAAGTATTTTCCATTATGGTCTTACCGTGACGGTAAAATACTATAGCCAATCTGTTTATCTACTTCGTGTCGAAACTCTAATAGTTTCCGATCTGTGTTCTTCAAAAGAAACACATAACCATAACGTGATGTTACATCCGTTAAGGTCACGAAATATTCATGTTCACATCTAGCCTAGCTAGATATGGGCCCACTAGCTTCACCATGAATAGGGCTAACAGATCGGTGGCATTTACACTATTACCAAGTAAACAGTGTTTTAGGTACTTTACCTTACAAACTAGATTCGTAGACTTTATTTGAATAGTCAAATCAGTCCTAGTACCCACTCTTCAAAAGTGCGGATATACGAATCTTGTTTAATTGTGTCCCAGACAACAATGCCACAAATAAGTCTCTATTGATCAAATCAATTTGAGCTATTTATTTGTCATTTTATATGTATTGAGATTTTAATTATATTCAAAATATAAATTCTGTTATTCACATCTAATGTGTTTATCTCAGTATCATCTTTATATAATGAAACACTTAGTGTTCTAGAATATAAAGGTTTATCCACAATGGATTAAACACTGATATAGAGATAATGTCTCTAGTCAAACTAGTTACATCATAACAGTTCCTAATTTAAGTACACACCCGAAGGGTAGTTCCTAAACTTAGGTATCTACGGTCGAAACAGCGACTTTCGTCCCGTTTCCGATTCGCAGAGCAATCTCAGCTTGAAGTCAGTATCCTGCTCAAAGCAGATTCTGAACATCAATACATATATTTTATGTATCACACTAAGTATTTAAAATCTAATTCAATACTAGTAGTGAACATAACTTTGACAAACATTTTTAAAGTAAGAGCCTTGCCCTTTCTTTAATTCCTTCGTGTCTGCCATATCCAAAAGGTAGTCACTTTGGGATATGTCAATTATCCTTTTCAATATTTCAGGAACCTTAGGCCAAGCCTTGGGTTTTTAGAATATCGAAACAATGTGCACCTCGTGCTACATGCCCAATTGCAAAATTTGACTTTTCACCTCTAGAATAGTCAAATCAATTCTCTAAGAATTATTAATTGCAATTTAATACTTTTAAATCTAAACATAGATTTATGACAAGTATATTAAATTAAGCACTAAAGTCATCATCACATAAATCTTCCAAAGATTTTATGCTCTACTTATTTTGCTTAATTTTGGGCTTAAGGTATAATAATTTATTTTATCAAATAAAGTAATCTATTATTTATTCCCAATTTGAAAATTAAATCATTTAAAAATTTTAATCCCAGATTATATTTTAAATATCCAACTTTTCAATTTTATCTTGATTACAATAGTCCAACTATTTAATCAATTATAAGTGGTACTATATATTATAATGATTATAATAGTCCAACTATATAATCCAAATATTAATCCAAATTAATTAACCTCAATTACATTGATTACTATAATCCAATTATAAAATCAACTGTAAGCTGAAATTAATTAATTCAAATATATTGATTAATATAATCCAATTATATATAATCAACTATAATACAGTCCAACTGTTTATTAAAACAACATTAAATATTAGTCCAACTAATACTTTTAATATATTTGACGAGTGATATTTGTTTGAGCGCGTATGGCGAGTAATTGAACGAATATTGCAAATTCAATTCTTGCCTCCCACTATTTTTCGGCGAGCCTCTAACCCTCTGTCGAGTACTCGGGAAACCGTGTTTCCTAGTGGGCTAGGATCCCGTTAAATATCATACAATCTTGACTTTGGCCAACAAATTGTATGATAATTAACTAGGTAGATCTCTAAGATCAATTGGATCCAATCCAATTCCTAGATCCAGTAGGTGGACATCCAAGTCCGAAACATATATCTTATATATGCCTATATATCCAATATATAGCCTAACCTTTTCCTTGAATCAACTAGGCCTTGGCTTTGGCACAACAAACCTGATGATCCCAGTCAAGCGCGGACCCATTGACCATGGAAGCTTCGTAATCAATGTCGATGGACAAGAAGTGGTCTTGACTTTGGCCAACAAACCACAACTTGGACAAGACACCAATATAGAACAAAGCTTCGTGATTCAAGCACATCTTCGACGGACAAGGGCTTGACTTTGGCCAACAACCCATGCCAATCTAGGATCTTGAGCAAGAATCACTCAATGGAAGGAAAAGACGCATGATATTTGATGAGGGCTTTTCGCGTGCAAATTGGCTACCAATTTCATTATCTTTGTTAAGGTCTCATCATCATACACCCTTAAACATGCATTCTAAATACATAATAAAGCGAGTATGAAAATAAATAATAATGATATGCGGATGGATACTTAACACATTGATCCTAGATCAAATCTCTCCCTTTCTCACTCAAGCTAGCACTTGTATTACTTCTACCCGTTACACTACACTTCTAAAGAAACCTCATTTACATTGAGGGGAATAGGTGAGAAGAGAATACAAAGAGAATAAAGGTGATAAGGCTGGACACGCAGGTCCAATTTAATAAATCGAATTTATTACAACAATTTCCAAAATTGCCCCACCCGACTAGTATCCATCCGATATACATTATTCATTCATCACAACCATGTATTCACACATAAGCATGCTATCAATCTAATCAAATTAATTAATCTGATAATTATGTGATCATCCAATGTTCAAACAACGATTTGATTTTGCTCGAGTCAAACTCGTTTTTTTGCGAATAAGTACTCAAAGTACGAATTCATGAATTAAATTAAACTACATAATTAAATCCAACTTAACATGTATTTAATACTAATTCACTATTCAATTCCAAATTGAATATTACACTTTATTTAATAAACCTTTAACGACTTAAATTCCAAATTTAATCGCTTCGGGTCTCAAAGCCCGATTAACGTCCAACGTCAATTCAATTCAAGTCTAATGGGCTTTAATTAATTTCTTTAAGGCGTGGGCTTCGGCAACCAAAGCCCAATCAAGGAGTTACCCCATAAGCCCAGAAATCAATTTAGGCCCATTAGGCCCAATTAAACTTTAAAGGTTTATAAGTTGCATTTGGGCTTTATGGTAGTGGTTTTGGGCCCAATTGGATCCAATCCATTTGGCCTAAACCCAACTTGATAAAATCAAGCCCAATTAGCCCAATTACAACATTAGAAGCCCAATCCAATTTAAGGCCTAAATAACTAAATTACATAAATCCAATTCCGCAATTTAATTACCTAAAGTGCATTACATGATTAATCACCCAAATCAATATTTCCAAAACATGAAATTAGTCCAATTAATCATGCTCATTATCATCATCACATGTCCAACACATAAATGAAAAAATCAAACCCATTTTACATGCTACTTAGTCTCGGCCAAGAGAGTGATTTTGTGTCCGATTTGGTTTCAATCCAATCGAACCCACAATCGACATTAAATCACCATCCAATTTGATTTCATACACATCCAATGTCACAAAATCAAAATTACCAAGACTTTAAAGGGCAATGTAGATTCGGCCAACATGAATAATTTGGGGATTTTATGTTCAATTCAAAATTCAATCCAATTAGTTTCAAATTAACATTATCCTTAATGATTCCAACTCATCCAATGAATCAAAATCAAAAATTCCAAGAATCCAAAAATACTACACATTCGGCCAACATCTTCAATTTGGGGAAAATAATTCCAAATCATTTTCCATGAAATTGATCCAATCAACTTTCAATACAAACATATTTAAGCATATTCATCAATCCAATTTCACAAAATCATGCTCAAATTCAATTTGCCCAAATTTTAAGCCCTAAAATTTTCATGCTCAAACCTAGGCTCTTGATGCCATTGTTGGTTTCTATTAAGGTCCCGGATCGATTATAAGCATGAAAACATTGTGAATACATATCGACGAAGTTGCGGAATACTCATATCGATCGGTTGAGTCGATTTGTAGACGAATCAAGCCAAAAAGCCCACTGTCTTAGGCGCCCCATTGCAGCAGTTTTGCTCACTGGTTTGAGCTGAATCGGATCTCATTTTGAAGCTCCAAACTTCGTCGGATGAGTCACGCCTCATGGGTGAACCTCCCTAACACCTTCGCAATAGTCGCAAGTGTGCTAGCACTTGATTTCTCAACAAGAAAATCATTCATTGCTTCCCATAAGTCCACGCCAAAACTGGTATGAAACCAGTGAGTTTTCTTCCATTTTGGCGTGAAGAGAAGAAGAGAATGAAGCCCTTTTGGGCGTGAGAAGTGAGAGAATTGGTGGAGAGAAAAAATGTGTAATTGGTTAATAAAAGATTTTCCAAAAACCTTTATATATTTTCCAAGAAAATACAAAGCATTTTCCATTTTATTTATCTAATAAAATCAAAATGGAAATGGCTTTCTCAACCACCAACACTATTCCACCTAAAACCATCAACTATTCATTTCACTTTATTAAAGTGACATGATGTTAGTCAATCCATCAATCAATCAGTCACATCAATCAATCACATCACTCAAAGTGACATTTGATTTGACGCTTGATGTGACGAGTGATTTGACGCTTGATGTGACGAGTGATTTGACGCTTGATGTGACTTGCGTTGCCGCACTCGAATTCGAAATACGAATGCGCTCGCAATCACACTCGGGCTCGGGTTCGCTAATTCCAAATTAACGAACTTTCTGTTGCGTCGTAATTAAATGATTACGCCTAGCGAATTCACTATTCACGTCGCTAACGAATTAATTCTAAATTAATTCGTTCGCCCGAATTAAAATCCAATTTCAATTCCGCGTCGAAATCTAATTTCGTTTAATATATCGAATATATTAATTTATCGATTAATTCCAAATTAATCGTTATCTCTCTCTAGACGATATTTTATCCTAGATAAAATATCTCCGTAATTAATCCTAGATTAATTTTCTCTTTCTTCTATATAATCCCAGATTATTAATGAGTGCGAGTTATGCGTCATCGGTGCATTATCGGGAAGCGACCCATGAGATCCCCGGATAATTCGGCAGTAAATACGGTCGTCGAAATATCTGAATCACGTACGTACCAAGTACTACGTTCTACCGATTTACGAGACAAGATCGGCTTCTAGCAAAGCACGAAGTCTATCCAATTCTCCGGTCATATTCTCTAAGAATATTTAAGATCTATATCAGGCGTAGTATACCAAGTATTGTGTATATCGGCCCAGTATCGGATAGTCACGTGCTAGGGCTGGGGCTGGATAAGTGTCTGCCCCGTCCGAAGCACATATCGGATGTCTGGTAACTAGTCTCTATAATCGGATATACATGACCTTGTCATAATATCCCAATGGCCGGCCAGCACTTAAGAGCACTAATACCGTATCCTGCGTGACATCATCTCCACTATGACTGGAGTGATACTTTCGTCTTGACATTACACCCAATACTCTACGATTCTCAATATACCCAGCATTGGCGTACACAGAACCGGTTAGAGTCCTAGACGACCTCAACAAAAGTATACTGATTGTCGTAAGCATTAGCGGTGCAAGTCTCAGGTTAAGACCATACACACCTACCCTGATGTCGGACTCCCATAGACACATAGTCATAATACCAATGGGATTCCGAGGGGTCTATCCAGAGCGAAGCTGTTTCCCGTACCATCGGTGAAACACAACCTCCTATCGCACTTGCATGAGTATCCAATACCCAAATATATGAGAACTATGTCGTTGTGCCCTCACAACGCGCACAAGTGCAATACTAGCTTATTCCGCATTATCGATGTCCAGTCTCGATAATACTCCGGCTAGGGATATTTAATGATTAATCCTTCGTGGACTGATACTGTCTCATATCATCTCAATCCAGGAACTAATCATAGGGACCTCTCTTCATTTATACATCTATGGTGATCTAATCACAAATGATGAGAGTGCAATTTCCTTGTCACATAGTTAATTTGTACAACAACACTATGATCTGTACAAATAGTGACGCTATGGGTCATGTTATCCAACAGTCTAAGGTGCCATAAATAGGTATCATCATGAGAAATCTTTTGCCGTTTAGTTTTAGATCTTTCAATCTTAAACATTTCAGTATTAAACAGTGATTCATGCATTAACGGCCTTAATACATATAGATTATTTTCGGAGTTTCCCGTGTATATATTTAATCCATTTCTACTAATAATAATTGAATTATTATTAAACGAAACAGAAAAACCACATTCCATAAGTTTTGTTATAGAAATCAAATTCCTGCGAAAACTAGGAATATATAGCACACCATTCAAATATAAATAACTTTTATTAAAATTCAAATTTGAAACTCCCACTACTCTTCTTGAAATAGCATCCATTGTCTCAACTCTCATGATAAAGCTACCTTCAATAAGGTCCCTCCATGAGTCAAGTAGCTGCAAAGAACAACAAACATGGTTAGTGGCACCATAATCAACAATCCATATGGATTTATCATCCTCCACCAAAAGAGATTCAATGACAAGTAAATCATATTTACCTGTATTTTTCTTCTCTTTAAGCTCTACAAGGTATTTTGGACAATTCCTTTTCCAATGCTCTTGTTGTTCACAATGGAAACATTTTCCTTTGGCATTGGTTCCTTTGGAGCTTTTATTGTTCTTCTTTTTTATTGGTTTTGCCTTTGCCTTCCAATTGCCTTTCTTCTTCTTCTTTGCGGATTTATAAGATTCGGAAAAATTTGCCTCGGCATTGGGCCTACGAGAACCGTTCATAACGGACTCGTAATTGGTGAGCTCATTCAGTAGTTCAGTCAATGTGAAAGTCAACTTGTTCATAAAATAATTGCTCTTAAACTGCAGAAAACTCTTCGGAAGGGTTTTCATTATCATTGTCACCCGGCTTTGCACATTAATATGTGCACCATGGGTTTCAGCCATATTAAGATTGGCCATCATCCTTAACACATGGTCTCAGACTGATTTACTTTCCTTCATTCTAGCGATCAATACAGAGGCAATTGCCTCATGTTGTTGCCGGTCTGAAGGTTGCCCAAACATGTTCTGTAATGACTGTATAATCATTGATGCTGTCGTCATAGACTCATGTTGTGCAGCAAGAACCTCAGACATGGATGCTATCAAATAGCTATGGGCTTTCTCATCAGCTTTAATCCAATTATTATAGGCATTACTTGCAGCTCTGCCAGCATTAGATGCTGGCTTAGGAGGACATTCCTCCATTAGGACAAATTTAATGTCTTCACAGACCAAGATAACATTCATGTCACTTTTCCATTTAACATAATTATCCCCGGTTAATTTTTCTTGTTGTTTGATAATGGAGATTATTGCAGATGCCATGGCTGAAAAAATAATAAACGCGCATTCAATATTCATTCGTCGCATATTAAAATTGTCAAACATTTAGGCATAAAATTAAACATGATGCATGATCAATGTATAATGAATTAGAAACCTAAAAGAATTACTATGCCACGGTTATCTATCATCCCACAAATAAGTACCGACGTAGGGTAGGTCAAGTATTCGCATGATAGATTGAGACATTCTCAATTGATTAATATATCTGAAATAACTCTTATTCCTATATTAATCAACTACCGTTATTTTGATCAAGGAAGCTTTGATTAACAACTTAATCATTCCTTTGTGAGTGTGACCTATTATTTCGGAACCCTTGGACTTAACTAGTGAAGTGTCGCCGTAGGATAGGTCAAATCACCAGATACATCTAGAATCTCTATCCTTTCGGAATCCAAACCTGATATTGACCCAAAAAGGACACAATCCGTAGGGGGACGAAAGCAAAGCCGTCTCGAGGCGCCTATTGAATCTCACATTTCTAGATAACAATGGAGATCGCAAGATATATTGTGGTATACCCCTCTCCCACTCACTATTAAAAAGAGTAAGGTTTCTATCTCACTAGTATTTTATGAATCTTAGATTATGCTCGGCTAAAGTCATAACCTTAATTAATACTAGTTGATGATATAGTGATCTAACCAATTTTAACTTTTAAAATTTTATTCACTAATCCCGATTAGTCTCTACTAACCAATTAACTTAATTAAACTAATTTAATCAAGTTTTCTTAAGTGATCTAATCAATTTTAACTTTTAAAAAATTAGCTCACTTATAGGTTTTAAAATTTTAGAATTCAACTAATGGACTATATGTCATCAAACCATTTAATAGATTAAAAGTACATTATTTACTCCAAAGGTACGTGGAATTGTATCCCGAGTGCAAATTAAATTACCGTCCATTCGGAAGCGGCTATGGAATTTATATCCGGGTTTCCATCCGACAAACCAAGGAAAATAATGTACTCATAATGTCCATTTGTTCTTAAACTTGAATTCGTAATTTTTAAACCTTAAAACTAATTAATCTTATTAATTCGTTAACATGCATCTTATATTCTAATTTAACTTTTAAATTTACATAAAATCATATTTTATGACTTGAATATCATGCATGTCTACATGTTATGGCATGTGAAAATGCAAGAGTAGGCACCCTAGGCTATATGACATATTAATAAACAATTTAAAACACATATATATGCCCATGTCTGGGCTGAAAATGTTCGTGTAGCGTTCTTTGGGAGTTCGAACGTTTCCAGACAGTAGCCAAATGTTTGAGTTGCGTTTGACTGGCGTTCGAACGCTATCGGTCTGGTGTTCGAACACTAGAACTTCATTTACTCCATTCCGGAGCTATCAGACTCCGTTTTGGTCCCCATTTTTTTTACGAACTCGTAACGGAATGAATTTTCACATACATACATAAATTGCGTTAACCGGGCTCTTATTTTTTTTAACAAAAATACTAATCTAATTAGTACAATAAATCCAAGGCATCCCTTGGTCTTCAAATCTTGCTCCATGGTATGTTGTTGAGTTCTTCGCGGAATAGGTTCGTAATGAGTCCTTCACGACATCGGCTCCTCCAAGTTACAAATTGAGTTACAAAATGGACTTATTACAAAAGAAATGAACTTACAACACTTGAAAGAATATGACCTTATGGTCTTACATTTCCAATACTAAAAATAAGAGCCGGAAAAATTAACGATCAACGCAATACATTCATCACATGAATCAAAGTAAACATTCATCACATGAACATTAAAAACCATTCATCTCATGAATCTAATTATTCCTACTCATCACAACATACATATTAATAATTTATATCTAATATAAATTATTAAAACTTAAACTTAAAAAGAGAAAGGGTTAAGAAAACTTTTCAACCTTAAGCTCTGATACCAATTGTAGGAAACGACTTTCCTTAGCGCGGCGGAAGTTGTTTGTGGTGGCACCGGGTCCGGTATGGATCTTCAAAATTTTCTTTGCCTTCTCCCTTTGTTGTAGTAGCTAAGATCAATCCTTTGGTGTCCAACACTTGGATCAACCACTCAATCTTTCGAACTATGACTCGAAACCAACAAACCGAAGTTTGGGCTTCACTCACAAATATTAAACCTCTAAACTATTTAGAGATTTAATATGTCACAATGGTGTTTGGCTTTAGGAATTTCACAACACTTGTGAATGCTAGAACTCTCTATATTTTCTCTCAAATCTTTTATCACAATAATTGTATGAATGAATGCAAAGTGTTAACCTTAGGAAGTGAGAGAAATGGTAGAGATTATATTCTCTTACACAAGCCAACTAACTTTGTCATTAAACATCTAATGCTTTCTTACAATGGCCAACACAAAAATGTGAATGCCATATCAAAGCATGAGAAATGTTAAGCTAAAGACAATGGCTTTGTCATTAAGCATTCAATGCTTTCTTTCAATGGCAAACACATAAATGTGGAGGTCATACCAAAGCATAAAATGCATTAGCTAATGACAAAACTATTAGGTGTATCCAAGCCACCTAATAGACATAATTACTTGGATGACATGGTAAGCCATATGGCTTTGTCTCCAATGGTAAATAAAAATCAATATATTAATAATGATTTATTTACCTTCAACTATGTTGTAGTAATTATCTCATAATTATTACTAACTGATTATCTCATAATCAAGACTTGATTATCTCATAATCAAAGAATTCTAGAAAATATTTAAGTAAACTAATTTAACATAGTTTTCATTTGTGATAATAAATATTATTAATCTTATTAATAATATATAAATAAATATAATGTGAGCATATAATTAGACAATCTAATTATATTAGATTTGCTACAGTTAATCGAGCTAGCACGGGGACCAAATGGACCTACGGTTCCGAGCTCCAATAATTCTAAAATATTAATTAAACTCTTTAATCAAATATTATGAATTATTAATTTCGTGTTATTCCACTAAAAACTCGAAGTTGAACTCTCGTTACTGTAGATGGATTAAGTAAACCGAATATTTTCGGTGTCCATCGATATAGTCATTACATATGGATATATCCCTTCACGAATATCTAATAAATAGAGCCGGGTCATAAGTCCGTTAAACCCCTCTAAATATTTTATCTCTTAAGCACCATTGATTCTATAATGAACAATTAATTCATAAAAATTATGAATATAAAATACTTTTTATTCGTAATAGAAAAGTTGAGCGCTCAAATTGTTCAAGTCTCGAATCAACTCTTAAAAGAGATATTCATTTGCTTCTCATAAGAAGGAGTGGATTCCATATCTATGTAAAACGTTCCCAGCTACATACCAAACCATATCCCCAAAATACGTAGTTATTGGCCGGGAATGCAACACCAACCTCACCATAGTAAATCAAATGACATAGCTGTCATGCATGAGTTCGTAATACACTTAGGATTAAGATCGAATCCATATATGACCATCTATTAGATAAAATGAATTTCTTTGGTTAACGGATATTGTTGATGGTGTTTCCAGGCGCTACAACATTTAAGACAGCACGACAAGGACAAAAGGGTAAATTCTCTGTCTGGTTGAGATCATGTAGCCGACCCGACCACAACATGTGAGAACCGACCACTTTGGTTCAGATGACCGAGCACTATAGAGGTCGGCAGGAACACTCTCAGCATAAAAGATTATCATGGCCGACCTCATGAAGACCGACCAGACAACGAGCCGTGTTCAAGACAACAAGCACCCCATTCTTGTGGATAAGATAAGAAAGATATCCTACTCTCGCAAGGAGAAGGAGTCAGAATCCAAAAGGGAATACGGAAGAAGAAGGCAGTACCGGATCAGGAAACCCTACAAGAAGAGAAGATTGAGTCCAAATAGGATTTCTTATGCAAATAGGAGTCTGATTTCTGTATTATTATAAATAGGAGGGTAGAGCATGTGTAAAAGACATCTGAAAATCATCACAAGAGTGAGGGATTAGAATCATCAAGCTCCGATTTGTAAAAGCAAAGAAGAGACCCGAGGAGTGTATTTGAGTAATAAAAAGTACCACCAGTTCTTGTCCGTGGACGTAGGTCGGATCCCAAAATCCACCGAACCACGTTAAATCACCTTGTCTGATTGGCGTATTTTCTTGTTTTCCGCTAAGTTTGTTTTTGGTTTCCCGCATAACCAAACAAATTCACAGTTGGAGGAGGATTCCTCGGAGGTGATATTCCTGTATTACCCTGAGACCAAAATCCACCGTCAACAGTTGGCGCCGTCTGTGGGGAACTTCACAAAAAGCAGTTCACGTGATAAGACAAATGGCGGAGGACGGAAATCACCAACCAGGAGGTCCGGCAATGGACTGGATGAAAAAAATGGAAGATAGCATGAGGTCTATGATGGATCGACTAGAAAGAATGGAAGGAGCAAACAACGAGAAAAACTGAACCGAGACCGGACAGAGGAGGAAAGAGAGGGAAAGAGGAAAAAGAGTAGTAGATGTAAGCGAAGACGAGGGACCCAGAAAGAGAGGCCCCTATGGGATAAGATCTGAAGTGGTAGGAAGAGAGCCACGATCAGAAGACACATGGGAAGAAGAAGAGGAGGAACAATCACCCGACCCCTCCTCCGACAGTTTTTACAACTCCGAGAGGGAAGATAGAAAGTACAACGAAGACGTACAGGAGACCCGGGCTTAAAGAACGCCACGCCCGGAACGACAGGCGAACAGAAGGACACAGAAGGCGACACGGGGGCACAACCCGTGAAATAAAGTCTTGGTTGAGAAAAGAGATGACCAGATGGGAAGAAGGCCTCAAGACCGGCGCGGGAGACACCCGAGGCGAGGAAGAGGGGTCTCCTCTTACGGAAGAGATAAGGTCAGCACAGTTCCCGAAGCGATTTAACATGCCGACCATGGCACCATACAAAGGTCACTCCGACCCAAAATCCCACATCGAAAACTTTGTCCTCCTGATGGAAGTACAGGGAGTAACGGGTGACGCCATATGCAAAGTATTTCCCTTAACTTTAGGTGGGCCCGCCATCCTATGGTATAGAAGTCTGGCCCCGGGGAGCATTCAGAGCTTCTCCCAACTTAAGAAGTCGTTTATCCGGCACTTCAAAGGAGCCTGCACCCCTAAAAAAACAATAGGAGAACTAAGGCTCATGAAACAAGGAGACGACGAAACACTGAAAAGCTTCATTGAAAGGTATCACAACACTGTACTCGAGGTCGGAGGGTACGAATCCCAAGAAGCCCTGGAAAGTCTGAAAGGGGCCCTAAGGGTCGGGAAACTGTGGACCCACCTGAGGATCCATGAGACACCAGACTACGCTACCGCACTGGAGGATAGCCAGGAAGTACGTCCTACTAGAAAGAGGAGGAAAAAGTATCCCGGAGGAGGGACAACCGCCAGAGAAAGGGTGACAAGGAGAGGAAGACCATCGGCGACCGGAAAGAGAATTCCGGAAGTTCAATCCAAGACCCAAAGAGTTCAAGCCAATGGCACAAAAGGATCAAGGAAAAGGGCCCACAACTCAAGTAAACCATGTGGTCCGAGAGGAAGCGTATATTCCCCTAAGCAAGCCGCCAGGAGAAATCATCATGGAGATACGGGAGAAAGGCCTCTTAATAGAGCCCGACCTCAGGAGGTTTCCCCAGACAGAAAAAACAAAAGATCCTACTGTCTGCACCACAATCTAAAAGGGCACACAACCGATGAATGCAAGGACCTGCGGGAACAAATGGAGGACCTAGCCCGGAACGGGTACCTGAACAATTACATCGACCACGAGATCATGTCCGCCAGACAAAGGGCAAGGAATCGAGAGGTGAACGTCATCGCAGGAGGGGCAACGCTGGCCGGGGACTCTAACCGGTCGAGAAAGAATTACAGCCGAGCACGGGGGACAGAGGTGCTGAAAACAGAAAAAATCCCAAACCCACCGATGAAGACGCTCAGGGGGTAAGTTTCCCCCATGACGACTCACTAATAATCAAAGCAACAATCGGCGGCACAGAAGTGGACAGAATCTTGGTGGACCCCGGGAGCGCAGTAGACATAATTTCCAAAGAAACTTTGGAGAGCCTGGGGGTAGAATACACAGCTCTAACCGAGGACAGCACCCCCCTGTACGGTTTCGGGGGTTCAACGGTCGTCCCGCTGGGAAGAATTCAACTAGCAATGACGATCGGAGCCGCCCCCAAAACCCGAACAATCATGATAAACTTCACTGTAGTAGACTGCATGAGCAGTTATCAAGTCATTGTCGGCCGCCCCTTCATGATGAAAACCAAGGCCGCAATGTCCTGTTATTACTTGAAATTGAAGTTCCCCACACGGGAAGGGATCGGGATCATATGCGGAAGCCAGAAGATAGCCCGCAGCTGTTTTGCCACTTTCTCGCGAGAGACCCTCTGCGTGGAAAGAGCACCAAGAAGAGACAGAGAGAGAGAGGACGACAAGAACAAGAGGAAAGACCCTGCTCCTCGGCCCGATAAAGCTGCACGGCTCGGAGCAGCCGAAGAATTAGAAGAAGAAGTAAAGCTATTCGGGCCAAAGAAAAGCATAAAAATAGGGGGAAGTCTAGACGAGGCCCTAAGAAAAGACTTGTTGGAATGTCTACAAGAGTACCCCGACGTTTTTGCATGGGGACACGATGACATGCCCGGAATCGACCCAAAATTCGTAAGCCATCGCTTAGCAGTGAACCCATTACACAAACCAGTAAAACAGAAGAGGAGAATATTCAACCAGGAGCGGTGCAGAGCAATAGCAACCGAGGTGGAAAAATTGCTGAAAGCCGGTTTCATCCGGGAAGTAAAATACCCAGAATGGGTGTCCAACGTAGTATTGGTGAAAAAATCTAACGGAAAGTGGAGAATGTGCGTAGATTTCACCGACCTCAACAAAGCATGTCCAAAAGACAGCTTTCCCCTCCCAAATATAGACCAACTGGTAGACACAACAGCCTGCCAAGGGCTGCTAAGCTTCATGGACGCTTTCTCGGGATACAATCAAGTCAAGATGCACCCTGCGGACGAGGAGAAGACCACCTTTATCACTGACCAAGGGCTGTACTGTTATAAAGTAATGCCTTTCGGATTGAAGAATGCAGGGGCGACTTTCCAGAGACTGGTGAACAAAATCTTCAAACCGCTCATCGGCACAACCATGCTGGTATATGTCGACGACATGATAACAATGTCCGGAGAACCAAGAGACCATGTGGCCGACCTGAAGAAAACTTTCGAACTCCTGAGGAAACACAGTTTAAAGCTCAATCCAGAGAAGTGTGCATTCGGGGTAGCCTCAGGAAAATTTCTGGGCTACATGGTGAGTTCACGAGGTATTGAAGCAACCCGCAAAAGATACAAGCCGTGCTAGACCTGAAATCGCCCCGGACAGTTAAGGAAGTACAAAGCCTTACAGGAAGGATCGCCGCACTCAACCAGGTTCATCTCGCGAGCAACCGACAAGTGCCATCCTTTCTTCAAAGTCATCAAAAAAGCTCAAAAAGGGGTCGACTGGACACCTGAGTGCGAAGAAGCCTTCCAGCACCTAAAACAATACCTGGCACAGCCCCCTCTCCTAGCCAAACCCCTCCCAGGGGAGACACTGTATCTATACCTGGCCGTCTCAAAGCACGCAGTAAGCTCGGCACTGGTACAAGAGACCGACCATGTCCAGAAACCGGTTTACTATGTCAGTAAAGCCCTGCTGGACGCAGAAACTCGATACCCCATGCACGAACTCATTGCCCTATCCCTGGTCACTGCGGCACGGAAGTTACGACCCTACTTTCAGGCCCATCCTATCAAGGTATACACGGATTATCCCCTGAGACAAATCTTGCAAAAACCAGAGGCCTCAGGGAGACTGATGAAGTGGTCAGTAGAAATAAGCGAGCACGACATCTCCTACCTCCCAAGAACAGCAATAAGAGGGCAGGCCTTAGCGGACTTCATAGCAGAACTCACGGAACCACAGGTCCTGGCCTGGGGAAGAAGACAGGTGGGAAATGTCTGTAGACGGATCCGCAAGTTCGCACGGCTACGGAGCAGGGGTAGCACAAAAAGTGAAAAGGGAGAAGAAATACTGCTCGCCCTCAAATTCGCCTTCAAAACTACAAACAATGAAGCAGAGTACGAGGCAATACTGGCCGGACTAAGGCTATGTACGGTAGTAGGGGTCCACAACGTAGTGATCAGGAGTGATTCTCAGCTAGCAATACAACAGCTGAAAGGGGACTTTCAAGCCAGAGAACCAGCCATGGTAGCTTACCTGGCCGAAGTGAAGAAATGGGTGGAGAAAGTGGGAAACGTACTCTTCGAACAGGTCGGACGAGAAGACAACTGCGAAGCAGATTCCCTAGCCCGACTCGCCTCTTCAATGAGGACAGAAAACCCCAGGGTAATCCCTCTTATATACCTCCGAGAAAGAAGCATAGGGGAGACAGAGGTAGATGTACTAGAAGAAGAAGGCAAAGATTCATGGATGCAGCCGATCAGGAGATATCTGGAAACAGGAGAAACCCCTAAAGATAAAAAGGAGGCCAGGAAGCTGAAGTTCAAGAGCACCAAGTTTTCCCTGATTGAAGGAGTACTCTACCGGAGAGGATACACCGTACCCCTCCTAAGAGTGCTTAGCACCAGAAGAAGCAGACTACGTGCTCAGGGAGATTCACGCAGGCATCTGCGGAAGCCACGCCGGGGGAAGATCAATCGCCTTCAAAGCCTTGAGGCAAGGGTTTTACTGGCCAACCATGCACCAGGATGGCGTGAGGATAGCACGGAAATGCGAAGGTTGCCAGAAAAATGCCAACCTCTACCATCATCAGCCGGCAGTGAACCAGCTCCATATCCAGCCCAGTCGGCCCTGCGGCATGCACAGTGGGGGCTAGACATAGGACCAATGCCGAAAGGGCGAGGCCAGGCAAAATATGCAATCGTGGCCATAGACTACTTTACCAAATGGGTCAGGCAGAGCACCATGTCCACCATAAGAAAAGAGCCACAGAGTTCCTGAAAAGAAATATAATCTGTCGGTTCGGAATCCCCCAGCAAATCATCACCACAACACGGAAAGCAATTCGACAGCAGGGGATTCAGGAAACTTTGTGAAGACCTCCAGATAACTTTGAAATTCGCCTCGCCAGCCCATCCCAAGTCAAACGGGCAGGTTGAAGCCACCAATAAAACCATCAAGTCAAACCTGAAAGCTCGACTCGGATCAAGCAAAAGCCTATGGGTCGAGGAGCTACCGGAAGTACTGTGGGCACACCGGACGACCTTCAAGGATTCAACAGGAGAGACACCCTTCTCCCTATCATACGGATGTGAGGCCGTCATCCCAGCAGAGATCGGAATATCAACCCACAGGGTCCGCCACTTTGAGAACGAGCGGAACGAAGGACTTATCAAAAACCACCTCGACCTGATCGAAGAAAGAAGAGAACAGTCAGCAGTAAGAGCAGCAATCTACCAACAGAGAATGGCCCGCTTCTACAATAGGAGAGTTCGGACCCGCTCCTTTCTAACAGGCGATCTAGTGCTAAGAAAAGTGACTCTGAACACCCGACGACCAGAAGAAGGGTCGTTAGGTGCCAAGTGGGAAGGACCCTACAAAATCACCGAGGTAGTAAGACCAGGGGCCTACATCCTAGAACATCTGGACGGCACGAGGTTGAAGAAACCATGGAACGCCGAAATGTTAAGAAAGTACTTCCCGTAAAAATCAACTTTCCTTTCTTCTATTTTCTTTTTTGCAGAAACCGGGCAAAACAACGAATCGGAACAACTGTTGTAAAGAGGGCAGCACGCCCCCAAGCATGAAAAAAAAATTCCTTTTCTGGCAAAATCCTTTGAAAGCAAAAACAACACCACCGGGACTGGACTATCCAAAAAACTCGGCTCGGCTGGCTGGATTTCGTTCCGCCGAGGCCACTGAGATAAACAGACTCGGGGTCGGGCGATGTCCCACCGAGTCTGCCTTTGGACTGGGGACGTAACATTCCCCCAGGACCAAGTGATTCTTACAGCTCGGGGTCGGGCGATGTCCCACCGAGTCTGTCTTTGGACTGGGGACGTAACATTCCCCCAGGACCAAGTGATTCCTACAGCTCGGGGTCGGGCGATGTCCCACCGAGTCTGCCTTTGGACTGGGGACGTAACATTCCCCCAGGACCAAGTGATTCTTACAGCTCGGGGTCGGGCGATGTCCCACCGAGTCTGTCTTTGGACTGGGGACGTAACATTCCCCCAGGACCAAGTGATTCTTACAGCTCGGGGTCGGGCGATGTCCCACCGAGTCTGCCTTGGACTGGGGACGTAACATTCCCCCAGGACCAAGTGATTCTCACAGCTCGGGGTCGGGCGGGCGATGTCCCACCGAGTCTGTCTTTGGACTGGGGACGTAACATTCCCCAGGACCAAGTGATTCTCACAGCTCGGGGTCGGGCGATGTCCCACCGAGTCTGTCTTTGGACTGGGGACGTAACATTCCCCAGGACCAAGTGATTCCTACAGCGGGGTCGGGTCGGGCGATGTCCCACCGAGTCTGTCTTTGGACTGGGGACGTAACATTCCCCCAGGACCAAGTGATTCCTACAGCTCGGGGTCGGGCGATGTCCCACCGAGTCTGTCTTTGGACTGGGGACGTAACATTCCCCCAGGACCAAGTGATTCCTTACAGCTCAAGGTCGGGCGATGTCCCACCGAGTCTGTCTTTGGACTGGGGACGTAACATTCCCCCAGGACCAAGTGATTCCCACAGCTCGGGGTCGGGCGATGTCCCACCGAGTCTGTCTTTGGACTGGGGACGTAACATTCCCCCAGGACCAAGTGATTCCTACAGCTCGGGGTCGGGCGATGTCCCACCGAGTCTGCCTTTGGACTGGGGACGTAACATTCCCCCAGGACCAAATGATTCTCACAGCTCGGGGTCGGGCGATGTCCCACCGAGTCTGTCTTTGGACTGGGGACGTAACATTCCCCCGGGACCAAGTGATTCTCACAGCTCGGGGTCGGGCGATGTCCCACCGAGTCTGCCTTTGGACTGGGGACGTAACATTCCCCCAGGACCAAGTGATTCTTACAGCTTGGGGTCGGGCGATGTCCCACCGAGTCAAGCTCCTTTGGTTTGGGGAGGTAACATCCCCCCAGAGCCAAGTACCTCACTCAGCTCGGGGTCGGGTTACGTCCCACCGAGTCAAGCTCCTTTGGTTTGGGGAGGTAAACATTCCCCCAGAGCCAAGTACCTCACTCAACTCGGGTCGGGACACGAGTCAACCCTTTGGACTGGGGACATAACATTCCCCCAGGTCCAAAATTCCTTTGGCAGCACGGGGCCCGGTTATACCCTCTCCGCCTCATGTTAAACCCCGAAAGGTCCCGGAAGATTCAGGCGAGCAAAAAGGCATAAAAAAAAAAAAGAAAAGATATGTATACATGTATATGCCTAATATAATGAGTCAAGACAAATTGTGATATTGTGATATTATTACAAAAAAAAAAAAGAGATTGTAATGTTATTACAAAAAAAAAAAAGATAAGTGTACATAGGGCCCCGGTAGGGTTACCCTTTTCATTCAGCCCGCACAGGGGCAGGAATTTCTTCCTCAACTGGTTCGGGTGGCGGGAGAAGCGGCTCGGCATCAGGGACTGTGGCTTCAACCTCGACAGCAGGATAGACCTCTACTTCAGGGACGGGAGGAGGGATCTCAGGGCAGTCCTCGCCGGCGGCCGGAGCCTCAGGACGTTCTTCGTAAGAAGCCTCGGAAGCCGGAACAACCGAAATAGGGGCGGGATCCATCGCCTCTCTCAGGTAGGGAAGGAGCCACTTCCGAAACTCCTCCTCGGAGATATCCCCCTTGCAATAACTGATGGCCGCACGAATGGGGTCCATGTTCAGACTTGGCAGCACCATCGGAATTAAATCAGCACAATCACCAACTCCCTCAAGGCGGATAGCCTCCTTCTCGGCCTCAAGCTCACTCTCCCTCTTCTCAAGCTCGATCTCTCTCTCCTCGAGATCGACCTCTCTCTCCTCAAGCTCGGTCTTCTTCCTCTCAAGACTATCTCGGGCCCGTGCAACCTCCTCGTCTTTGTTCTTCAACTTGGCCTCAGCACTTGCCTACCTTCCCCTTCAGAACGCCAATCTCAGATTGGGCAACCTTCAGGTCCTCCCTGGCATTATCAGCAAGCTTTCTTTCCAGCGCAGCAGCAGCTTTGAGAGCCTTGTTCGCTTTGAAATTCTCAACAGCGGTCGCCTCATGATTCTTAATCACCTCCTCCCGGTCAGCCAGTTTTGCCTCCACTTCGGAGAGACGATTTTGAAGCCTCTGGGCCTGACCACCCTCGGACAACAAAGTCAGAAGAAGCCCTTATTCTTGGCCATGAGGTAGTTGGCCTGCACACAAAAAAGGAGAAAGGAGTCAATACATAAAAAAAAAAGGGACCAAGACCCAAAAACCGAGAAGGGAAGTGAAAATACCTTCGCCATCTGAGAACTCATCTCAGTCACAACACCTTCGGGAGATACATCCTCATACCTCGAAACCTCCCCCGGGGGAATCACCTCGGCCAATTCATTGAAAGCCGGCACTAAGTGTGAGGTAGCCTCCCGGATGCTTTCTCCCAAGTCATCCACCCCGAGGACCACAGGGCCCTTCCGTTTTTTGGAGGAGCCTTCAGAGGACTTCCTCCCCTACGGACGTCCTTCCTCTTAACCGGAGCAGCTCCCTCCTCTTCTTCCTCTTGAACCAACTCGGTCTCCTCGGCCCCAAGCTGACGCCTCCTCTTCCTAAGAGGTTTCGGTGGACTGACAAGGCGAACAGACCCTGATGATTGCACGCCAGAAGGGGAGGATTTCCCCGAGCACCCGTTTGAACTTGTCCTGGAGACACCTTCTCAACAAGATCAGGCTGCGCCCGAGAAGTTCCAACCTCAGCTTGACCGGTTTTCTTCATGGTACCGGCCAACTTCTCAAGGAACTTTGGCCTCTTCGACATGCCTACAAAAAAAGGAAGAAAGAGAAATCAGATCCGAGAACATAACAAAGATATCAAACACATAAACAAACAGGCAGCCAGCAGACCTCCACCAATCCGACCCGAGACCTCCGGAGGAACGGCCCGAGTAAGGCCCGAGTCAACAAAGGCCGCATCATTAACCAACTTCCTCCAGTGAGCAGCATACCCCGAGCCCAATATACCCGCCTCCGAACCTGACGAGAAACCTTGGGAGCATCTCGCCAACAAGCTGGGAGGAACCAGAGAAGTTAAAACCTAAAAAACTAAAGAACGGGAACAAAGAAAGAGTGAAGGGGCATTAGACTCCTAACCTCCAGCCCTGAAGATGTCCGGAACCGAGACGTCCTCCTCAAACGATCTCAGAACCCGACCCCAGTCCCCAGTAGCCCAGAACCAAGGTCCTTAAAATTCTTGTTGGAATCGGGGAGTTTCTGGACAAGGTTAGACGAGCTGTCATAAGCAGAGAGGTAATACCAACCGTAATGAGTTTTCGGGTTGGATTTCAAACGATATAACCTCTTCACTTCTTCCAAGCAAGGTACACCCAAACCTGCCCGATGCCAAACCACATATATGCCGGCCAGAATCCTCCAACTATTTAAACTTAATTGGCAAGGGGCAATCTCCATCTCAGCAAGCATCCAAGCAAAATACCGTTGCATCGGCAGCCGTAGCCCACACTCAAAGAAGGCAGGAAGAAGTGCCACCGAGCCCTCATCAGGTTGGCTGGCACGATCCATAGGGCCGGGAACGTCAAGGGCGATGTCTATCGGAATATTATACCGCTGACGGAGAAGGGCGAGATCATCCTCGGTTATCTTAGAGGGACGGTTCATATCCAGAGCCGACGACCCAAGTTCACCAGGTTCTGGATCCTTCCGAGGAATCCTCTGACGATAGGAGTCTTCTTCAATCTCAGAAGGAGTAGGGGTAGTGTCAAGGTCTTCTACACTAGGTGCCCCTGAGCCCGAAGAGAGCTCTTCAGCAGGAGTTGAAATTTTGGCAGGCCTTTCGGAGGAAGAACTATTGTCGGACATCCCTGACACCCAGAAAAACAGAGAAGGGAGGAGAATCAGTCTATGAGGAGCTACCCACGGTGTCCGTGTGCTAAACTAGATAGGGAGTCTCTAAAAAGTGCCCTAAAGCAAGACCCAGCAAAACCACAAGTCTCTCCCTAAGCAAAATAAACAAAAGAATCACAGCATACAAAAGAGGAGAGGTCGCTCAGAAGACTTACTTGTTCTTCTCAAAAGCAGGAGGTTATACGGCGCGGTGATGCCCGTTCCTTAGGTGCTCAGCGACGAAAAAGAAGAAGACCACGGTTGAGCTTCGAGAACACGGAGTTGAACGAATCGCAGAGAAATTCTCAGAAGAGAAGGAGAAATTGCCGAAAAAAAATGGAACAGTGAAAGCCTCGCTTTCTTATAGTCATGGCTGGGACGCTCATCGCCGTCGGTTTTGGCGGGAACCCAGCGGATGTTTGACAAGTGTCGAACATTAGAAGAAACCCTAAAGTTGATTTGATAGGCATTTAAGAAGACATGACGGTTGTGCGTCTCGAGGAAAGATGATTGAAACGGCAAGAAAATTCTTTTTTGCATTCTGGGACGACTACCAGCGAAGACAATCAGCACACCCTCTTCATATAGTTCCCGGTACCAACTCACATACTCGTTGGAACGAGAACTAGAACTAGGGACAGATGTTGATGGTGTTTTCAGGCGCTACAACATTTAAGACAGCACGACAAGGACAAAAGGGTAAATTCTCTGTCTGGTTGAGATCATGTAGCCGACCCGACCACAACATGTGAGACCGACCACTTTGGTTCAGATGACCGAGCACTATAGAGGTCGGCAGGAACACTCTCAGCATAAAAGATTCATGGCCGACCTCATGAAGACCGACCAGACAACGAGCCGTGTTCAAGACAACAGCACCCCATTCTTGTGGATAAGATAAGAAAGATATCCTACTCTCACAAGGAGAAGGAGTCAGAATCCAAAAGGGAATACGGAAGAAGAAGGCAGTACCGGATCAGGAAACCCTACAAGAAGAGAAGATTGAGTCCAAATAGGATTTCTTATGCAAATAGGAGTCTGATTTCTGTATTATTATAAATAGGAGGGTAGAGCATGTGTAAAAGACATCTGAAAATCATCACAAGAGTGAGGGATTAGAATCATCAAGCTCCGATTTGTAAAAGCAAAGAAGAGACCCGAGGAGTGTATTTGAGTAATAAAAAGTACCACCCAGTTCTTGTCCGTGGACGTAGGTCGGATCCCAAAATCCACCGAACCACGTTAAATCACCTTGTCTGATTGGCGTATTTTCTTGTTTTCCGCTAAGTTTGTTTTTGGTTTCCCGCATAACCAAACAAATTCACAGTTGAAGGAGGATTCCTTCGGAGGTGATATTCCTGTATTACCCTGAGACCAAAATCAGCCGTCAACAGATATTAAGAGAAATTCGTATTTATATGAGTCCAGTCCTATATGATCTTATCATACAAGGTGCCTTCATTCCCATGTCACTACATGAACGATCCCGGATCAAGGTCGTCATACAAGTATAAAATGGACCGCAGCTATAGATATACCACAAACAAAGTACCCTCTTTGTTTGCTCTCTATGGACTATTTAGATTACTAACTTTAGACTTAAATCCTCTTGTGCATCAAACATACACTAAGTCTAAAGGTACAAGAGTAATCAAGGTAAACAAGACAATTGGACAATATACGATATAAATCAAACAACTTTGATAAAATGAATAATGTATTTATTATTATTACAAAAATCAATTCTGTTTACAATATATGAAGCTCTATGACATAAATCCCAACACATGTAAGCTGTAAAATTATGACGTGTGAAAACATAAATTGTAAACTTTACATGTGTAACATTTATAGTAGACATGGTTGTAAAACATAAACGGTGAAGCATGGACTGAGAACTTTAAAACATGACTGTAAACTGTAAAACGTAGGTCGTAGACTGTAAAACATGACGCTTGAACTGTAACTCATGAGCTAAAATCTGTAAATCATGAATGGAATACATGAAAATCATGGGCTAAAAGCTGTAAATCATAAACTATAAACATAACCCGCAAAATAATAAGCATAAGTTGTAAACATGAACAGTGACCTTAAGCTGAAAACTAAAAAAAAAACATGACATGAAACTATAAGCATGATTCGAAACTGTAAACTTGAACTAAAAATTATAATCATGGCGGATAATTGTATAACGTAAACTAAAAACATGACTGAAAATTATAATAATGATAACGTGGTTACAAATTGTAAGCATGAAAACTGAAAAATATGTCATGACCCATGGACTATGACATGAACTGACAACCTAAACAAGAACTGAAAACTGTAAATATGAATTGAAATAGTAAACTTGGACTGAAATTGTAGAATGTAACTGGAAACATAATTGAAAACTGTAACATGAACTGAAAGTTGAAGACTAAAAATAAAAAACTGAATCCTGAACAGAAACCGTAATAATGAACTGAAATTGGAAACTGAAAAATATAAACTGTAGAGCGTGACTGTAAATCATAGACTTGAATGCTAAACTGTAATTATGACGTAAAAGCTATAATAAAAATTGAAAACTATAATTTAACTATAAATTATGAAATATAGACTACAAACTATGACCTGTAACTATAAATCATGAACTAATGTATGTATTGAGTCATGCATACAATACTCGTACGAAATTCATTATATATTTTCAAATAAGTATGAGATGAATGTCGTCTGAATGGATTTCCTTACCAATACCTTTATAATGGAAACATACAAGTTGAAAACATAAATTGTAAACATGTGACATGTAACCACAAACTGAAAATGTGCATACATGACTTGTTAAGACGTGAATTATAATCGTGTAAACATGAGTTGTAAATTGAGAACGGAGGCGGTAAACATGAAATCGACTTGAAGATCACGAAACATAATTTGTGTACCATGAAACATAGATCACAAATTATAATATATAAAATGTAAGTAAAACATATCACAACCGTAATAACTTGAAAACATAACAAAGGAAATAACATACACTCACTAAATTGATGTCCAGTCCTACTGCTCGTGCGGGCGTATGAAATCGGATAGAACATCATGCGTAGAATATACTAGACATACACTCAAAGTGTGGTTAGAACACATAATTATTTGTAATCCTAAACATGTACATGAATATTACATGTGCTCATGCTAGCTAGAAAGCTTAAGGCACCAACTAACATTCTAAGACATGATCTAGGGCCAAATGAGACATGTCCTGAAATTTGTATTGCGTAGCGACGCCAACTGAACAACTCGTGTTGCAACGCACATCCCGTGTCGCAACGTGTCCTATGCAAATTTTGAGATAGAAAGTTATGTTTGGTGTTGCGTTACGACACAAGTCCATGCGGGTCGCAGCGGGAGCACAAACACATGTCTTTTCATGGATGCCTTACACTGTAAAAACACTATAATACCACATTTTCTACATCATCCTACACCTTAAGTGGTCACTATAACACCCAATTTCATGCTTCAAGCTCATGTCTACAAGATACCCACACTTAGGGTTTTCTTATACAAGCCATCCCACTCACTAATCATGAAATTAAGCTTAATATAAACTTGATTAACACTCTAATTGGTACAATCATGTATCTTGCTAGAGTATCTACATGGGTGCAAATGTTAAACTTGAAGAATCATGCTATACTTGCAAGAAATTCACCTAGATGAAGAATGAGGTCTTACCTTGTTCAATTAGTTCTTGAAACCACGAGGAAATTGCCACCAATTTCCAAGCTCATGAGAATGCATGGAGAGACAAAGAAAATGAAGGAGGGCTATGCTACGGACGTGAGGGTGAAGAGAGAAAGAAGAAAAAATAATTTAAGCCACACACACGACTTGATATTTATACTAAAATAATAATAAATGAAAAGCCCACACATTGAAATTCTTATACTATTCCCATTACTGCACAATGGGCCAAAATTGATACCCCAAATTGGCTCAATTACACATGAAAATTAGGGAAAATACTTAACATGAAAGTTGTAGCCCTATGTATGAGCTTTTCAACGGTACGAAAATCACCAAAATTGTTATTTGTAGCCCAATATATGGTCAAAATATTGAAGGATATTCATGAAAGCGGATAAATTAAAAATGGTAATGAAATTTCAAAAACATTATTCCGAACTTCTGGGGAGGGTCATAAGGACTTCAAATCCATTAATACATGATATATACATAATAACATATCGTGCATTAACAAAATAACTATAATAGACATGTCATGATAACTAAGAGTATTACACTTATTTTTATTGTCATTATTTGATTTCGACAAATGGTTTAAGTGATTTAGAAATAAATTAGCGGTATATGATACTCAGTAATTTATTTAGAAAATTTAAAATTTAAAAAGTACGATTTCACCTGAATCGCGCTTCTACTGCTGAAACCTCCATAGTAGTTCATTTCATTATTTTACGTAATACCGTAATCCCCAATGGAAAACGAAAATTCAATAATTAAATTGAATCATATAATAGGAAGTAGACCCCATGGTCATATTTCGACTTTTCATATTTGGCATGTAGAAGCCTACATATGTCAATTGATAGACATCAGTTGTCGATCACACTCACTGTGACTCCTAATTTTAATCCTCATCATTTCTGATCCTCACTGCTTTGGCATATATTGGATGTGGCGTATTCAATACTAAACCTGTCAATGACATATCCATGGTACTTAGACCCTACCTCATTGCTTTGGCATATATTTCGCTTGAATTTATCTCTTATCGTATAAGTTCTACCGGCGCAAACGAACTTTCATCTGCCATACCTATATAACTTTGGCACGTTGCAGACATAGCGTCAGGAACTTATTATAGGGATTTCCTGAGGTGAGGTTTCGACTTAGGATCTACATCAAATCTAGATATTTAATCCATAATAATTTCTCGACAAATCAATTCTATTCGGGACATCATAACTCAACTTAATAGTTAAGGCTTTGTTATATTTTCTGTCAGCGGACAGAATTGACTTTTAAAAAAAAATCGAACAAATTAATTGGTATTATATCTCACTACTTTATTCGTATTTTACCATAATCACTCGTCAATATCCAATATCAAGGTGTAATAATGAATTCAAGACGTAGGGTAAAATTTACAAAAATATTTTCCACGGTTACACGTGAACAAATTTACCAGTTTGACAAACCAGGCGACCAGGAGAACCTGTAAGCCAGTTCAGTTTTGGAATTGAACGAGGTCATTGTTACAGTGATCCGGTCACTATAACAATGGCTGATCAACTATATAATTTTACAAAATTATGATTTTAGCCCAAAGTCACATTTTAGTGATTTTGTGAAAAAATCTCAAAACACTTTCTAAAGCTTTGAGAACAATTCCAAAAATTCTAGGAAGTTTTACTAAATATTATAACATACCCAATTTCATCCATAACATCTCAATTTCACAAATTAAAATATTATTGAATTAATTACACAATTAATCAAATTAACCACAAAATTAATTCCAAATTCAAGCAATTTCAAATCCAATTGAGAGTTATATAGATTACATTATCGACCCTTAAACACATTGTAATTGTATTTTTTTTTACCTACAGTAACAAAATGAGTGTCAATTAGGCATGTGTATGGGTGTGTATTTATCTAGTTATATTTATAATATGGATATAAATGGTTTCATTCGCACATAAAAAAGTTAAAGAGAAATTAATAGTTAATGTGTATTTAGAAAATAATTTCTTTTATAATACAGTGACCCAAAAGAAGATAATGATTTAAAATTTATTTGGATTTACACGCCCATTTTTTAAAAGTGACAAAAATACAGTTTAAATAAACAGTATTTTGAATTTTTTTTGAAGTTTTATAACAGTAAAAGTGAGAAAAAAATTAGGTCAAATCCTTATTAGTCAAAAAAGGACTAAATATAGTAAAAAGAAAGGACTAAGGACTAATTAAATTTAAATTCATAAAAATTAAAGAGTAAATAAGTTTATGGATATGATTTTTATACAATAAATGTTAAAAAATATGATTTTTTTTAAAATAACTTTTATTTAAAAAATTATATAAAAATATAATTTTTATATCTATGTACTGAATATGAATATTCACATGTTTTTACTATATCCTATCCGGTTTTCATCTCATTCCAACAGCATCACATCCCCCGGATGACATGGCAAAAGATTTTCAAAATCCCGCCTAAACCCGGACTTCAATATATTTCATTATTATAATTTATTATTATTTTTTGATTTCCTCCACTTGAAGCCAAACGAAGAAACAAGTCCACACAACAACGCAACACAAACAAGCATATCCTTTTGCTTAACAAAAACCCTAACTCACCAGGTAACTCGCCAGTCTCAACGGCGCTGACTCAGTCCTAGTCAATCCGATTCTCACCGGTTTTCACGTTTTTTTTTTTTTGCAGGATTCATCATGAAAGGAGGTAGGTCGAAAGGTGACGCGGTAGGAACTGATAGCAAGTGAGTTTTGATAATTTTTTTTTATTATTAATTTTTTTTTTGGTTTATCTTATCTATAGATCTTTTTTTTTTTTTTTTAAATCCTACGCCTTGTATACATATTTTATTCAAAGGTTGTTTTTTTTTTTTTTTGTGTTCTGATTTTTTTCCTGTTATTACAGGCTGAAGAGCAAAGGCGCAGGAGCCAGCAAGCGAACGGCGAAGCCGAAGGCAGCGAAAGATCCAAACAAGCCTAAGAGGCCACCTAGTGCTTTCTTCGTTTTCATGTATAATTTTCTGAATTGTTTTTTTTTTGGTAAAAAAAATATATATATATCTTATTTTTATTTTCTCTAGAGAGGCTTGAATCTGATTTTATCATTAACGAAATTAAGGGAGGAGTTTAGGAAGCAGTTCAAAGAAGCGCATCCTAACAACAAATCTGTCGCCGCTGTAAGTAATCTCATAATTTTCACATAACAAAATTATCGTGTCACGATTTTTATTGTAAGCTTCCGTTTGAATCAGGTTGGCAAAGCTGCTGGATCGAAATGGAAGGCGATGTCAGATGATGTAATTATTTTAATATATTTAACTTTTATGAATAATTTCCTTTTTCCATAAATTTGGTCATTTATTTTGGCTATATGATTTTAGGAGAAAGCTCCTTATGCAGCGAAGGCTGAGAAAAGAAAGTCTGATTACAACAAGAACATGCAGGATTACAACAAGCAATTGGTAATATTTATAGGAATATCGTTGTTATAATGAAAGTCTTGACGATGAATGAATGAATGAATGATTGATTACTTAGTAATGATCATTGATTGGTTGTGTAATAGGCTGATGGAGTCACTGCTGCTGAGGAAAATGAATCTGACAAGTCCAAATCTGAAGTGAATGATGAGGATGATGAAGGCGGCAGTGAAGAGGTTCTACAAAAAATACAAACTAATTGGTTTTGAAAAATTATCAATTGATTTGCTAATTGATTCTGATCGAGTATTTTGTTTTTGTTTTACAGGAGGAAGATGACAACTAGATCCAAAGTTGAAGTTTAGCAATCTAGTAGAACTGCTGATAACATGATAACCAGTAGCTTTTTAGATTTAGATTAGGAAAGTGTTGTTCAGAACTTAATGAAGCACCATATGGATATCAGGATATGTACTTAATGTTCTCTTAAAGTCTTTAATGATTTGGTTTCCTCTTTTATATTATGTGTTCTGCTACCTTGTTGCTTTTGTTATTTTTCTTGTTGGCACTCATTGCTTGTTGGTTGCGTGCTATTGCATGTCAATTATGATAATAGCACTGCTTTTAGATTTTGGAATTTTCTGTGTAGAATATTTTGTGATGTTGCCATATGAGTTGGTTGGGAAATGGAAATTTGATACTAAGTGTGGTTTTTTTAGAACTATTAATCCTGAATTTCTTTCCGTGCAGTTCACGTTTTGTCTTGACAAGTCGGTGATTAGATTCTTATTTGGATTACAGGCTCTGTACACAGAATGTTATCTCTAGGGGTGTGTATAATTTCCTGTTTACGAGTTTGTTTTGTGAATTGTAATACATTGTTGCATGGCAATTTGATTGCCAAGTACTGTATTATCTACTGCATAGTCCTTGTGGAATTTTGTCTTTTAAGCTTTTTCTTATATTCCTGGGAATGTTTAGAATCGTTGATATTGTTACTTTGAAAAAAATGTGTAGCTTGAGTTAAAAGTTGATTCTAAAACAAGAGAGAGTCAACTCTTGACTTTGCGAAGGGAACATGTCGCTGGGCTTGTTTGCCATTATATTATATAATGTGCTTTACCTTAGTGATTGAAAACTAATGGAGTTTGATTGTAATATCTTTGTTCATTAATCAATCTGATTTGAGAAGTTTTATGGTTATTAAACTCTTGGACTAAATTAGTGTCAGTTCTGACTTCAAAGCGAAGTGACAAAGGAATTTTGTGGTTGAGTGACGGGACAGCCCATGTATATTATCCCTGGGAGTAGAAACATTAGATGTATATAGAGAAATGATATTCACCTCAATATTTTTACTCACAGCTATCCAGAACAACAGTGTTGCGTTTTGCTTTTAAAAATTAAATCCAATATTTGTTAATCTCAGTTGCCAAACAAGACCACAATCAACTTGCCCCAATTTCTCAGTTTCTCCTAAACCAGTACTTTCCCTAATTTTCTTCGGCTCTTGGTAAAATTTTGTTGTCTCAATTTCTTGCAAATACGAAAACCCATTTCAGATTTCTCATCATTCTTCATCAAAGTTGAATGATCCCATCTTTTAATTTGCCAATGGTGTTGATTTATTCGGCGAGTCAAAGAATGGGGATCATTCAACTTTGATGAAGAAGGATGAGAAATCTGAGATGGTTTTTCGTATTTGCAAGAAACTGAGACAACAAAATCTTACCAAGAGTTGAAGAAAATTAGGGCAAGTACTGGTTTAGGAGAAACTAAGAAATTAGGGCAAGTTGATTGTGGTCTTGTTTGGCAACTGAGATTAACAAATATTGGATTTAATTTTTAAAAGCAAAACTCAGCATACTCTATCGTTCTGGACAGCTGTGAGTAAAAATATTGGGATAAATATCATTTCTCTTTTAAATTTGAACTGTTGGATCAAAGTCTAACAACTTGAATTATACCAAAGCTGGCTTAAATATGT
Organism: Zanthoxylum bungeanum; assembly: GCA_019454045.1. NCBI lineage: Eukaryota > Viridiplantae > Streptophyta > Magnoliopsida > Sapindales > Rutaceae > Zanthoxylum > Zanthoxylum bungeanum. Next base: position 180,078 of record SKCR01000148.1, read on the forward strand.
ACAGGAGCCCCTGTGCCTCCATGGAAGACTTAGTCTCCACTTAAATCAAATATAAGTTTTTTTTCTTACATAGATTATTTAATATTATCGTACTCTATTAAGACTTATTATTTTATATTTTATTTTTGAAAATGAATTATTGTTTTTTTTTTTTTGAAAATGATGTAAAAACACTATTAAAAGATTAATATAAGACTCAAGACCCAAATCTAATCAAGATAAAATCTAACAATATAAATTTTATGTACTGTGTTTTCTTAGTAAATTTGTAATTTCCCTTCACGTTTTGGAGTGATATTCCCATAACCATAAAATAATGGAAATAAAATTCTCATTTCCTATTTCGGAATTCGTAGGATGAATTTGTGGGATCCAACTCACTTTCATTACCATTATTATTTTATTTTGGGCAAGTAGACTCTATTTAGAAATCATTCCAATCCCCGCCATAATACTAATGAATTAGAGTTGAGTGATCAGAACTGGTAAATGGTTGGGTTTGGTTTGGGAAACCGTCCGATTCACGATTTTAGTGATCGAACTGGAATTGAACTTAATTTAGTGCTTTATTTTTGATCAAAAAAAAGCGATTTGATTCCGATTCTGAACCGAACCGAACCGAACCAAACCAAACCTTAATATTAAGGTTTCACATAATATGACACTGTAATCGAACTGAAATAAATTTCGATTCAGTTCGGATTTTGAAATCGGAATCTTATGATTTCATCCGATTTGGATTCAATTCTGAACTGTAACCTTAGCGGGATCAGAGTGACCGGTTGAAATACAATTAAAAAAACCGGGTCGGTTAAACCATCCTCGTTCATATTGGGTACAGATACTGTCTGAGAGGTAGAAAATGGCAGGACCCGGAAAGTGCTTCCTGGTTACAGGTCCTCCAGTAAGTATGCCCATCAGTCGTTTCCATTTAACCTCAATTTCGCAATTTATTAATAATTTTTTTTCCCGAATTTGCAGGGAGTGGGCAAAACCACTCTGATGATGAGAGTGTTCGAAAGCCTCAAAGTATCAAACCCAAGCTTGAAGGTCCAGGGTTTTTACACTCGTAAGTGATCCTTAGCTCATCCTCTGAATTTAATTAAACTCCTTTTGATAACAGTGATCATTGTTTCGATAATTTGAATAAAATAATAGGAGAGATTAGACAAGCTGGTCAAAGGGTCGGATTTGAAGTGGTCACTTTAGATGATCGTAGAACTCCTTTGGCCTCTATCAACGCTTCAAGGTAAATTTTTTAAATTTAATTTAGAAGATTTTCACCTCCAGCTAAAGATTGTAATGTTTTTCAATGGCAGCCCTGAATCGTATAGATGGCCTACCGTAGGGAGATATAAAGTAGATGTAGCATCATTTGAGGCACTGACATTGCCCGAGTTGCAGGTAGTTCTTTTTTTTTTTTTTTTTTTTTTTTTGGGATATGAATGGATATTGTTTGTGACGTGGATGTATAATCTATTTGAGATCGTTTATGATATTACATGAGAAAAGCTACAAAGGGATTGGATTTTATGTTCATTCTTACTCGATTACACTTTACTTGCTATCTTATGAAGCTCTAAAGGCCTGCTTGTTTGTCAGGTCAGAGCAGACACTGGTCTATTCATTATTGACGAAGTTGGTAAAATGGAGTTGTTTAGTTCATCCTTCTTTCCAGCTGTGCTTAGAATTCTTGAATCAAATATCTCAGTTTTTGCTTCCATCCCCATTCCAAAATCTGGCCGAGATATACCTGCAGGTACCTTTGTCTAACACGTATTTTTTTATCTGAAACTTGAAATTGCTTGCTTTAGAATTTTGATATATTCCACGATGTTATTTGTTCTAATAATGCCTGTCTTAATAGGGAACCTGATAGAATTAATTTAGGAATAGAAGCGAAGAGTGAAGAATGAACAAGAGGAAGGAGTTCACTGAATAATTATTATGCTTTCATTATTGGCTTCCAGGCTATTTATAAGCCTCAGATCGATAATTACAAGGAAATAAAACTAATATGCAAGATAATATTAATAGGCAACAAACAAACTAACTAATGGAATCTAAACAAGGCTATAAGCAAGGAACTAAGCTCAACTAATTTGAGCTTGACTTATTAAATGCTTGACTTGGTCGTGTATGATGTTGCTGTTGGGTTTTCTAGGTCAAACCAAGATCAAATTAAGCAATGAAATATACGAATACAACAAAGTAAAGTAGCGGAAATACTCACTTTGATCGGCTTTTGAATGCGATGAACACAAAAAAAAATTCTGCTCCAAGCTTTTCCTCCTTGTGTGATTCGACCAAGCCCCTTTGCTTTGATCTTCAAGCTCCAAGCTTTGTGAATGATTCCATGCTCAAGAGTTGGTTTCCCTATCACCTTTGAATGACTCTTTTAAGTGCTAGCTAAGGATGAATTTTGCAACAAAATTCTTCCTATTCTTCTTAGTAGTTCACGGCAAAGTGAACAATTTTGGAGAGGGAAAATGGCTCAAAGCCAAGAGGATAGAGAGAGGGAAGAAGATGAGTGAATGTGTTGTATGTTTTGATTTTTCAAAACCAAACACCATTTACCATTTTCCAAAAATTGGTACAAGGCATAAATGCCTCCAACAACTCCCATCAATCAAAAAAATGACAAGATGTCAATCACCAAAAAGTGACAAGACTTACATCACTTGAGTGACTAATGATGTGACGCGTGATGTGACTTGTGGGCCCCACTTGATTCAAAATCCGAGTGGGTCCGCAAACACTCCCGGGCTCGGGTTCGCTAATTCCGAATTAACAAATTTTCCGAACACGTACGTACCTAGTACTACGTTTTTACCGATTTACAAGACATGATTGGCTTCTAGCAAAGCACCGTGCCTACCCAATTCTCCAGAAATATTCTTAAAGGAATATGTAATTTGTATCAGGCGTAGTATACATAGTATTGCGTATTGCAATCCAGTATCGGATGTCACATGCAAGGCCTGGGGCCGGAATTGTGTCTGCCCCGTACGAAGAATATGTCGGATCTCTGGTAACTAGTCTCTATAATCGGATAAACATGACCTAGTCATATTATCCCGATAGCTGCAGCATACAAGAGTACCAGTTCCTTATCCTACGTGACCATTATCTCCATATGACTGAAGTGATACTTTCATCTTGACATCACACCCAATACACTACGATTCTCAATATACCCAGAAGAGGCGTACGCAGAACCTGATAAAGCCCTGGACGACCAAAACCAAAGTATATTGATTGTCGCAAGTATTAGTGATGTAAGTCTCAGGTTAAGACCAAATACACCTACCCTGATTCGGACTTCCATAGACACATAGTCATACTACCAATGGAATTTCGAGGGGTCTATCCAGAGCGAAGCTGTTTCCGTACCATCGGTAAACACAACCTCCTATCACACTTGCATAAATATCCAATACTTAAATATATGAGAACTATGCCGTTATGCTCCCACAACGCGCACAAGTGCAATACTAGTAAATTCCGCATTATCGATGTCCAATCTCGATAATACTACTAGGGATATTTTAATGATTAAACCTTAGTGGATTAATACTGTCTCATATCTTATTAATCCGGTACTAATCATATGGACTTTTATCATTTATGTATCTTGGTAATCCAATTACAAATGATAAAATCGCAATTTCCATTGTCACATAGTTAATTTGTACAACAACACAATGTTCTGTACAAATAGTGATGCTATGGGTCATAATTGTCCAACAATCTCTCATTTGGCCTATAGCCAATCACTCAAGTGTCCTACACCTGAACTATGTACGGGTCGCTCAAACTTCTGCTGAGAAACAGCTTTCGTCAGTGGATTTGCAAGGTTATCATCTGATGCGATTTATTCGATCATCACATCGCCACGATGTATGATCTGAACGAATCAGATGAATTAATTGAAGTATATATTTGGATCGTTGATAAGACCATTAATTCTTTAGCCTGTGTTGAAGCCTAGCTCAGCCGCTAACAGAACTACACCTAATCTGATTAGGATTATATAGATCCAAATCGCTTCTATTGCTGCCTCAGCTGCAACAATATTCCGCTTTTGTTGTTTATTCGGCAACAGTATCTTGCTTGGAAGATTTCCAGCTCACTGTTCCGTTATTCAAACTATATAGTACCCCTTATTCTGACTTATAGTCGTTTTTGTCGGTTTGGAAACTTGCAGCAGTGAACCCGGTCACTTCAAGTTCTCCTTCTCCATAGTATAAGATAACATCCTTAGTTCATCTAAGATACTTAAGGATGTTCTTAACATCAATCCAGTGACTATCACTTGGATGCCCTGATTGTGACTCCATATGTTCAAAGTATATGAGACAGCAGGTCGCGTACATTTATTTCAATGTACGAGTTCTCGGAGAGTACCAACAACTTTTAGATCTATCCCAGTAGATCCTTATTTCTAGAATAAAGGTTGTCTCTCCCAAGTAGTCTACGAAGAATTTTTCATGAAAGCCAAGCTTTCACCGATTGTATTATGGAATGTCATTTCTAAGAAATGATATATCATTATTATTTAGGACAATCACTGTCAGTGCGCTCTCACTAACCTCCTTATATACACAAGAATTATCTTCGTTTTGAATTAAATCATATACCATTATGATCTTATCAAAACGTTGGTTCCAAGAACGCAATGCTTGCTTCAATCCATAAATGAATCGAATTAACTTGCAAACCTTGTTTGCTTGTTTTGGTACGTCCAGCTGCCATATTTCATAAATGAAACATGCAGCATTAACAAGCATTATCCAAATGGATTTAATCAAGGCAACAAGTAAAATGTTTCGTCGTAATCGACACAATGTTGATAACGATACATTTTTCGCTACAAGCCTAGCTTTGTACGTTGGTATGTTGTCATCCATGTATGTCTTCCTTGAAGACTTATATAGTACCAATAGGCACAATGCCTTCCGGTACATCAACCAGTGTCCAAACATGGTTGGTATACATGGAATCCATTTCGGACATCATGGCACTTTGCCATAATAGGGAGTCGATACCTTGTATCACTTCCTCATACGTAGTCAGTTTGTGTTCCTCAATAAGATTGACATCTTCATGAGGTGAGATCCGAAACCCATACCTCCCAGGTTGTTTTCTGACTCTTTCCGACTTACGTGGTTCTTGTGTATTCGAAGATTGTGGTGCAGTTTCATCCCTGATGAACTGTTTATGTTTCGTTAAGGAATCGGTTCTTGGAACAGTATTACTCCGTTTTTATCGAGTTTTACTTTCCTCCCACTTACCACTGTATATAGGTATTCCTTTTTAGGAAAACCGCATGGAGAGCAACAATTAAATTGTTCTCTTATGAGTTGTATAAGTACTATACTTTGGTTACCCTAGGATAACCTACACTTTAGGCACTTATCCGATTTGGGTTTTAGTTTGGTATCATCCAAACATATGCCCAGCATTCCCAAATCTTCAGGAATAAGAAAACCCAGTTTCTTTCCTGTTCATATCTAATATGAAATCTGTCTAACAGATTTTTCATGGAACCTTATTCAAAATAAGTATTGCACTGTTTAATGTGTATCCCTTGAAGGAAAATGGTAGCTCAGAGCGACTCATAATTAACCTTATCATGTCTAACAAAATTCGGTTTCTCCGTTTGGACACACCGTCAAATTGAGGTGTTCCGAGAGGAGTCCACTATGAAAGAATACTACTCTTTCAAATATTCGAGAAACTTATTGCTTAAGTATTTTCCACCACGGTCTAACCGTGACGGTTTTATACTTTAGCCGATCTGTCTGTTTACTTCGTGTCGAAACTCTTTGATTTTATCAAAAGTTTCCAATTCATGTTTCAAAAGAAACACATAACCAAAACGCGATGCCACATCCGTGAAGGTTACGAAGTATTCATATCCACCTCTAGCCTAGCTAGATATGGGCCCACTTACGTCACTATGAACGAGGGCTAACAGATCGGTGACACTTGCACTTTTACCAAGTAAAAGATGTTTTAGGCACTTTGCCTAATAAACTAGATTCGTAGACATCATTTGACTTGAATCAAATCCATCCCAGTACCCACTCTTCAAAAGTGTGGATATACAAGTCTTGTTTAATGTGTCCCAGACATCAATGCCACAAATAAGTCTCATCTGATTAATTCAGTTTGAGCTATTTGTTTGTCATGTCATACGTTTGAGATTCATTTATATTCAAAATATAAATATTGTTATTCACATCTAATGTGTTTATCTCAATATCATCTTTATAAAATAAAACACTTTAGTGTTCTAGAATATAAAGGTATACCCGCAACGAGTTATACTCTGATATAGAGATAATGTTTCTAGTCAAACTAGGTACATTTTAACAGTTTCCTAATTTAAGTACATACCTGAAAGGTAGTTCCTAAACTTAGGATTCTACGGTTAAAACAGCGACTCTCGTCCCGTTTTCGACTCGCAGATAAATCTCAACTGAAGTCAGTCTCCTGCTAATCAGCAGATTCTGCACATCAGTACATATATATGTACAACACTTAGTATCAAAAATCCAATTTTGAAACTAATAGTGAACATGTTTATGGACAAACATACTTGAAGCCGGAGCCTTGCCCCGCCTTTACTTTTTTCATGTATGCCTTGTCCATACGACAATCATGCTTCCAGTGACCCCGTTTGCCACAGTTTAGGCAGACATCTTGGGATATGTCCTTTGTCTTCCCAGAAAACTGTAATGATTTTGCCTTTGCCCTTTTTAGAAGCTCTGGCTCTGCCTCCTAGAGCATAGCCATCAACTCTCCAAGAGTTTACTCTTGGTTCACAATGAACCTGCCCCAGCTTTCGGGTAGAGACTATAAGATCAAATCTTTGGTAGTTTCGGCCACGTAGGTAATGCCCAGCTAACCTAGCTGATCGATGTCAGCAATCATCTGCGACACCTGGTGCTCGACAGATGTACCCTCTGACATACACGAGCGAAAGAGATTGCATTAAGCATAAAGGTTTGAGCACTAAAGTTATCATTACATGAATCTTCCAAAGATCATGTTCTACTATTTGCTCAACTCCTGGCTCAGGCCCAAAAGGTTGCTCTATCAAATAGAATAACTTCTCAGATCCCAGGACTATCCTGAGATTTTATTCCCAATTTGAAAATTAAAGCCGCTTAAAGACATTTTCACCTAGGATTATGTTTTAAACGCTAATCTTTCAGTAAGCTTGATTTCAATAGTCCAACTATTCAATCAACGATTTCGGGTACAATTAAATATAATGATTACTATAGTCTAACTATATAATCAACTATAATTTGATTGGTTAAATTCAAATATATTGATTACTATAATCCAATTATATAATCAACTATAAGTGAAGTAGTTTGAATACAGTCCAACTGTTTATTTAAAACAACATTTAAATATTAGTCCAACTAATATGTTTAATAAATTAATGACGAAAAATTGAAATGAGCGCGTATTTGGCAAGTATCTAAACGAAATTGCAAATTTAATACTTGCCTCCCACTATTTTTCGGCGAGCCTCTAACCCTCTGTTGAGTACTCGGGAAACCTAGTTTCCTAGTGGGCTAGGATCCCGTTAAATAACACACAACCTTGACTTTGGCCAATAAATTGTATGATATTTAACTAGGTAGATCTCTAAGATCAATTGGATCTCATCCAATTCCTAGATCCAGTAGGTGGACATCCAAGTCCGAAACATATATCTAATATATGTCAATATATCCGATATATTCCCTAACTTTTTTCCTCTGAATCAATTAAGCCTTGACTTTGGCACAACAAACTTAATGATTCCAGTTAAGCGGGACCCATTGACCTTAGAAAGCTTCGTAATCGATGTCGATGGACAAGAAGTGATCTTGACTTTGGCCAACAAATCACAACTTGGACAAGACATGCGATATGAAACAAAGCCTTCATGATTCAAACACATCCGCGATGGACAAAGGTCTTGACTTTGGCCAACAAACCAGTGCCAATTTTGGATCTTGAGAATGAATCATTCAATGGAAGGAAAACGCTTAATATTTGTTGAGGGTTTTTCGCGTAATTGGCAACCAATTAATTATCTTTGATTAGGTCTCATCATACACCCTTAAGCATGCATTCTAAAAGCATAATAAGGCGCGGTAAATAAATTAATAATGATATGCGGATGAATATTTAAAACATTTTTGTTCCTAGAACAAATCTCTTTTTTCCTCTCTCCCGCTAGCACAAATCTTACTTCTACCCAATTACATAACACTTCTAAAGAAACCTCATTTACATTGAGGGGAATATGTGAGAAGAGAAATACAAAGAATCAAGAGGTAATAGGCTGGACACGCAGGTCCAATTTAATAAATTCTAAATTTATTACAACAATTTCCAAAATTGCCTTCACCCATCTAATATCCATCCGATATACATTATTCATACATCACATTCATGTATTCACACAAAGCATGTTATCAATCAATCTAATCCAATTAATTAATCTTTGATTAGTGAGCATCCAATGTTCAAACAACGATTTGATTTGCGCGAGTCCAACTCGTTTAAGAATAGGTACTCAAAGTACGAATTCTTGAATTATATTAAACTACAATATTAAATCCAATTTAATTTGTATTCAATACTAATTCTTTATTTAATTCCAAATTAAATAATTACACTTTATTAATGAGCCTTTGCGATTTAGATTCTAAATCTAATCTTTATGGGTCTCAAAGCCTAATTAACATCCAATGTCAATTTAATTAAAGTCCAATGGGCTTTCAATTAATTTCTAAGGCATGGACTTTGGCAACCAAAGCCCAATAAGGAATCACCTTTTGCCAAAAATCAATTTAGGCCCATTAGGCCCAATTAAAATTTTAAAGGCCCATTTTATTATATTTGGACTTTATGGAAATGGTTTTAGGCCCAATTGGATCCAACCAATTAATCTAAACCAAACTTGGCCCAACCAAGCCCGAATACAACATTTTTAGCCCAATTCCAAATTTAGCCCAACTAATTAAATTTCAATATTCCAAATATTATAATTTAATCAACCAAAGTGTATTAGCCATAATTAATTAGTCAAATTAACATTTCTAAAATATCAATTTACATAATTAATCATGCTAATCATCATCAACACATGTCCAACATTATTGAATCAAAAAATCATCTCATTTCATGCTATATTGCTCACGGCATTTTAGGGATTTATAAATCCGATTTCGATTTTAATCCAATTAAATCCTAAATCAATTTATCTCATGTCTTTCAACTCATCCAATGATAAAAAGAACAAAAAATACCATGACATTAGGGCATCTATAACTCTCGGCCAAGCCTCAAAATTGGGGAAAATTTAATCCAATTCAATTTTCATCAAATTGATCATGCATAACTCTAAGTTATCATCATTCAAGCATACTCAATCAATCAATTTTATCAAATCATGCTCAAATCAATTTTACCCAAATTTTACCCTAAATTCAATTTCATGCTTAATAACCGCTCTGATACCATTGTTGGGTTTTCTAGGTCAAACCAAGATCAAATTAAGCAATGAAATGTGCGAATACAACAAAGTAAAGTAGCGGAAATACTCACTTTGATCGGCTTTTGAATGCGATGAACACAAAAAATATTATGCTCCAAGCTTTTCCTCCTTGTGTGATTTGGCCAAGCCCCTTTGCTTTGATCTTCAAGCTCCAAGCTTTGTGAATGATTCCATGCTCAAGAGTTGGTTTCCCTATCACCTTTGAATGACTCTTTTAAGTGCTAGCTAGGGATGAATTTTGCAACAAAACTCTTCCTATTCTTCTTAGTAGTTCACGGCAAAGTGAACAATTTTGGAGAGGGAAAATGGCTCAAAGCCGAGAGGATAGAGAGGGAAGAAGATGAGTGAATGTGTTGTATGTTTTGATTTTTCAAAACCAAACACCATTTACCATTTTCCAAAAATTGGTACAAGGCATAAATGCCTCCAATAACTCCCATCAATCAAAAAAATGACAAGATGTCAATCACCAAAAAGTGACAAGACTTCCATCACTTGAGTGACTAATGATGTGACGCGTGATGTGACTTGTGGGCCCCACTTGATTCAAAATCCGAGTGGGTCCGCAAACACTCCCGGGCTCGGGTTCGCTAATTCCGAATTAACAAATTTTCCGAACACGTACGTACCTAGTACTACGTTTTTACCGATTTACAAGACATGGTTGGCTTCTAGCAAAACACCGTGCCTACCCAATTCTCCAGAAATATTCTTAAAGGAATATGTAATTTGTATCAGGCTACATAGTATTGCGTATTGCAATCCAGTATCGGATGTCACATGCAAGGCCTGAGGCTAGAATTGTGTCTGCCCCCGTACGAAGCATATGTCGGATCTCTGGTAACTAGTCTCTATAATCGGATAAACATGACCTAGTCATATTATCCCGATAGCTGCAGCATACAAGAGTACCAGTTCCTTATCCTACGTGATCATCATCTCCATATGACTGAAGTGATACTTCCATTTTGACATCACACCCAATACACTACGATTCTCAATATACCCAGAAGAGGCGTACACAGAACTTGATAAAGCCCTGGACGACCAAAACCAAAGTATATTGATTGTCGCAAGTATTAGTGATGTAAGTCTCAGGTTGAGACCAAATACACCTACCCTGATTCGGACTTCCATAGACACATAGTCATACTACCAATGGAATTTCGAGGGGTCTATCCAGAGCGAAGCTGTTTCCGTACCATCGGTAAACACAACCTCCTATCACACTTGCATAAGTATCCAATACTTAAATATATGAGAACTATGCCGTTATGCTCCCACAACGCGCACAAGTGCAATACTAGTAAATTCCGCATTATCGATGTCCAATCTCGATAATACTACTAGGGATATTTTAATGATTAAACCTTAGTGGATTAATACTGTCTCATATCTTATTAATCCGGTACTAATCATATGGACTTTTATCATTTATGTATCTTGGTAATCCAATTACAAATGATAAAAGAGCAATTTCCATTGTCACATAGTTAATTTGTACAACAACACAATGTTCTGTACAAATAGTGATGTTATGGGTCATAATTGTCCAACAGTGGCATGTCATGCCTTTGTAGACTGCAGCTCACTTTCCTCACCATGCGTTATAACCATGCAACCAAAACACGTCCCCCCCCTAAATTTTCCTTGTCCGCAAGGACAAAGTCCGGGAACCTTTTTGAAAAATTATGTAAGTTCTCCCAAGTTGCATGTTCTATTGGGGCACATACTCATGTAACGAGAACTTCCGTTTTCGGACGATAAGTTCCCTTATGAATGACATGCCTCTCTAGAAGAGATTCAGGCTGCGGCAAGATTGTTGAATTGTCAGAGACAGTGAGAAATTGGGGAGAGGCTTGGGTTACCTGACCCAAATGTTTCCGCAGGAGGCTTACATGGAGCACATCATGGATTAGTGAATCTGGGGCCAAAGCAAGCTTATAGGCTACTTGCCTGATTTTGGCTAGAATTTCACAAGGACCAAAGAACTGAGGCGCCAATTTTAGGGACCCACAGAATGCCACCGAAGTTTGTCAGTAAGGTTGTAACTTCAAATACACATAATCCCCAATGTCAAAATGTACCTCTTTGCGGTGCTGATCAGCTTGAATTTTCATACTTTCTTGGGCCAACCGTAGTAGGGGTGGCAGAAAAGTCCGAAGCCCGGCCCGGCCCGGGGTGGATAAAGCCCGGGTCGAGCCTCAAAATCCGAGCCCGGCTCGGGCCCGGGCCTGGGCTGGGCTCGACCTAAAAAGCCCGGGCCCGGGCTTAAAATATATAATTAAAAATTTTTAATTATGAAATATATGTATTTATATAATAAATTTTTTATTTTTATAATTTTTTATAATAAAAAAATTGGGCCCGGACTTAAAATAAATAATTAAATATTTTTAATTATAAAAAATATATATTTATATAATAAATTTTGAATTTTTATAATTAAAAAATCGGGCCCGGGCCCGGCCCGAGCCAGACCGGGCCAATTTTTTTTTTGACGGGCTCGGGCCGGGCTTTGATAAGCCCGGCCCGAGCCCGACCCGTTGCCATGTATAAACCGTAAATTGTAGTAGAGATCGCACAATATGAAGTCTCGGTCACGGAGATAGTCATCGACTGCTTGCACTCAAGCCATACCCAGAATGTATGGCAAAATATTTTGGGGGTGGAATTCCATAGATTGCTTTAAAGGGTAATATTTTTGTAGAGGAATGCACAGACGTGTTATAACTACAGCTTGATCAATGAAGTTGTTGGTGCTGCCTCCGTCGATCAGCACCGTGACATCCTTGTTTTTAAATCTAACGAGTACCTGAATGGTCTGTGGGTGCTCACTACCTGAGATTGCTTGCAATGAAATCTTTGGAATTGTTTTTGTAGAGGCTGTCATGTGCCTATTTGGATCATCATCGATTGAGGTTGTGTGCGAGACGTCTTCGATCATGAAGAATTATGGCCTTGTACAACAATGCCCATGAATAAACTTTTCGTCATAGTAGTAGCACAGGCCTCGTTCGCGGCACTCCCGAGCTTCCTGACTGGTGTTTCGTCTGAAGGAGTTAGGCGTGGAGCTATTCCCCTGACCTGCTTTGTAGGGTGGTGGGGGCCCCAACATGACTGCCTTTGAGTTGGAAATAGTTCTTTGATTTGCTGGTGTTGTAGAGAAGCGGTAATGGGCACTTGACTTTCTTTGCAATTGATTCTTTTCTTCGATGAGCCGAGCTACACCAATAGCATTAGCGAGTGGAGGGATGCTTGATCTTGACTTCCAAGCGAATGTCATCCTTGAGACCTGCCACAAAACATCCAACCAAAATTTTTCGAGTAAGCCTTCAACACAATGTGACAGCTTCTCGAAGGTTTCCTGGTAAGCCGTACCTGTAGGGTTAAGGCTTCGGATGGATCTTTGTAGTTGGTAGGGCCAAAACGTTGAAGCACTGCTTTGGTAAATTCATCCCAAGTCAAGGGTCCTTTGAATTTGGTTAGCCATTGGTGCCATTGCAAGACAGTTCCCTCGAGGTGAAAAGAAGCGAGTTGCACTTGTGTGTCGGCTGTGACATTTTTGAATTCAAAATACTGCACAGCTTTGTAAATCCATCCAGTGGGGTCTTCTACAGTAAACTTGGGACAGTACAATTTGAGGTGACGGTCATAGTTGGAATTAGTTTTGGAATGGGTTGGTGGGAGGATTCTCCTGGGGCAAATGGATTGGTGTCGGGGGACTAGTGGAGGAAGTGCGGGATACTCGTAAGGTTTGAAGTTCTGTTAATACTTTTTGTAGGGCGGAATTAACTTGATCAAAGCTAGATTCATGTCAAGCTAGGATCTCATTGACCTCCGTGCAGAATTCAGCATTTGTTTTTCCAAGAGTGTCCATGATCGGAACCGCGCTTTGATAACCAACTTTCATTATTGGCTTCCAGGCTATTTAGAAGCCTTGGATCGATATTTACAATGAAATAAAACTAATATGCAAGATAATGGGCAACAAACAGCACTACTAACTAATGGAATCTAAACAAGGCTATAAACAAGGAACTAAGCTCCGCTAATTTGAGCTTGACTTGTTCAATGCTTGACTTATTCAATGCTTGACTTGGTCGTGTATGATGTTGCATGTCATGCCTCTGTAGCCTGCAGTCCACATTCGGGACCATGCGTCATAACCATGCAACCAAAACACGTTCACATCAGAACCAAAGAGCTTAAGGTGATGTAAAATATATATTAGAAAATGTTTGTTGAAACTGTTTATATGTTGAGAGCTTTAAAATCCTTGTTTGTTTAGAGCTTGTAAAGGTATATACTAAATAGAAATAAGTGAGGGAGATAGACTTGGTTGAATTTGTTTAAATCCTTAAGATCCTTTGCCCTTTTTTTGTTCTATATACTCATTTGGATGTCTTTTAACTTTTGCAGTTGCAAGAATGAGGAATCATCCAGGGGCAACCATTTTTACACTGAGCCCAAGTAATAGGGATTCTCTTAAAGACAATATATGTTCCCAACTGGTAGATGCATTATCCAAGCACTAGATGTTTCACAATTTGGGGGTTTAAACTCCATTCATAAGTCTGTTAGATATCTGTTAGCAGCTGATGTGACTTGTATGTTTCCCTAATATCTCCATGACTAAAAAGTGCTTTTGATGCGAGATTCTGAGGTGCACTTCTACTTGGTGTGTTAGGGGTTTATCTGTACCAAATAAATAAGCAATTTGTACTTGGAGGCCTCAAAATGTAAATGACAAGAAGGCCCTGTAACCATTTCAAATTCACATCTTGTTTCTCATTCTTGCCCTGAAAATGAAAGTCAGTCAGTCAGTCAGTCAGTCTTACATTCTACATACTCTTGGCTCATTCAGTTGATTTTTATAATCTTGCACTGACCTTTAAAAAGCCTGAAAATTACTTGACAAGTTCTGCTTATTCACGGATGCCAACAAACATACATACATACATACATACATACATACATACTCTGTTCTTCGAGATTTTACCATTATAAATTGTTCTCCACATCGAAGTGTCTGCTAAGGTGTCGAATATGTGAAACCTCTAATTGCATAGGGATAACTCTGACAAGCACCTACACTTAATCAATCAAAAAAAATCTGAACCAACCGACTTTTCTATTTTAAAAATAATTGTTTGATTTTTTAACTAAAAATTTGAATCGAATCGAATTAATTCAATTTTTAACAAAAAAATTAAACTGAATAATTTGATATTACTATTTTTTTTAAGTCTAATCATATTTTTTTTAAAATTTAATTTTTTTTATTATATTATGAACTTGTTTGATGTTTATTGATGATTAATTTCAATAAATATTTTTATTTTGGTTATGTTTCTTTTTTATTTTCTTATATTTTAAATTATCTAAATGATGAATGTATCTCATGAAATGTTTATATTAGTGTAGTTGTGATCAGAGATGGAAACTATACCCGGACCCGGCCCGGGTCCGCATGGACCCGAACGACTCGGGTCCGGGATTACAAAAATCGTACCCAGGTCTTTAAAATTCAGACCCGGGTGTATCCGGATCCGGACCGGATAGACCCGGGTCTGGAAAAAAAATAAAAAAAATAAAAAAATAATGAAAAATACAAAATAATATGTATATATATATATAATATAATTAAAAAAATATAAAAGAATTGAAATAAAACTAATTAAATTGACAAAATCGAAATATATATATAAAAAAAATCAATTAAAAATTAAAAAAAAAAAGTGAACCGGGTATCCGGATCCGGACCAAGTAGACCCGGGTCCGGAACTGGACCCGGGGTGAAGAAATCTCTTCCGGATTCGGATCCGGATTTTGCCATCCCTAGTTGTGATTAGAGATGGAAACTATACCCGGACCCGGCCCGGGTCTGCATGGACCCGGACAACTCGGGTCCGGGATTAAAAAAACCGGACTCGGGTCTTTAAAATTCGGACCCGGGTGTATCCGGATCCGGACCCGGGTTCGCACGGGTCTGGCCCGGATAGACCTGGGTCCGGAAAAAAAAAATAAAAAAATAATGAAAAATACAAAATAATATGTATATATATAAGAAAATATATAATTAAATATAATTAAAAATATAAAAGAATTGAAATAAAACTAATTAAATTGACAATATTCCAAATATAAATATAAAATAATACAATTAAAAATTAAAAAAAAAAGTGAACCGGTTATCCGGATCCTGACTAGGTAGACCCGCGTTGAAGAAATCTCTTCCGGATCCGGACCCGGATCCGACCGGACCCGGGTCCGGATCCGGATTTTGCCATCCCTAGTTGTGATGATTATAAGAATTATATTGTACAAAATTTGAATAAATATTGGATTTAATGAATATATCTAATTTTTAAAATTTTTATTGTTATTATTAAAAAAATTGAAAATTTGAATTGAAACGAATCGAACAAATAATTACAAATAAATATAATTTTTTCTAAAAAAATCCAAACGGTTAATAATTATAATTGTAAAAAATTTTATAATAAAAGCGAACAGAACCATGTGAACCCTTACGTTCTATTAAGGGCAGTAGGGCACCCGTAATTTTGTTAAATTGCGGGAGGTAATTCGTGGCCGCTGGGTTGCAGGCAATTTGATCTCCCAAAAATTGATTAATTTTTTTTTTCTAAAATTAAAATTTTAATTAATTCTAATGAAACATCCATAAGTTATTTACAAGTCTAAATACACACAAAAATTTTAACATCGCATCCGAAGCAAATCAATCGCAAGGAATTTCATGATTGTTGCTTGTTAAGTGAAAGTCTCGTCAGCAACTTGTTCCTTCTCGACAAATCGATGACGAGCTCAGCAATTGAAACTCAAAACCCAGAACAATTTGAAACCAAATACCCAGCAAGAGCATTAAATTGAAGGGGATCAATTTGAAACCCAGCGGCGACCGAGAAAAGGCGACGAGAAGCTAATTTGTTTTTCGGCATTTGGGGAAACAAATGAAAAACAACGAATTGATATTTATGGATATTTTTCGTGATATTCATATTTCAATGATACATTCTAATTTCTCTTCAAAATATATAAAATAAAAATATCATTAAAAAATATTTCCTGAGAAATTATTGTATCAATAAACTAAACTGGCTGTGGATCTGGATCCAACAGCCACAAATGGGCCTCGGATGTCCTTAATAGAAGGCTAGTGTGTGTATAGATATACATAAAATGAGTTATAATAAAATATCTTTTAACATATTCAGTTAAGGTTTATTTTCCATTGTTATTAAGTTGGCACTGAGCATGAATTTATTTGGTTTAAATTAGGCATGAACCATACGTTTAAGTTTTTTATAAAAAATATTACATAGAATTTCATTAACAACCTTTATTAAAATATATTAAAAACATGTTGGAATTTTGACAATCAACTTATATAGGAAAGTTATATGAAACCCAGTAACAATTTTATAATAATAGTGAGTTGAAGAAGGTGCAAATGCAAAATGAAGAATTTCTGACAATGGCCAAGGGAAGAAAATGCAATATGTGTGAATCAATCTTTAAGATGGTTATGGGGATTTGTGCTACACAAATTTTATGTTGTTAGATGGTGCTCTAACTAGACTCAACTATATGTTAATATAAGTGTTGACGACTGTTTTTCATTTTAAGGGCAATTTGGGAAATCGACCACTTGAACAACCTCCCCCAAGCAGTGAATTTGTTTGGTTAGTAGGGAACCCAAAATAAACTTGGCAAGTAAACAAGAAAATTATAGAGATTTACTTAGTTCGGCGGAGAGTGGCTCTAATCTACGTTCACAGGAGAAAGAGAGATGTTTATATTACTACTCGAGGTCAAGACCGACCTAAAATACGAGTGGTGTGGTGGGCTTACAAAGAGTGTAAAATACCTCGGGTCTTAAGTTAGCCCGTTACAAATCTCTCAACTGATCGGATACCGACTACCTTTCTATTTCTATCACCAGTTTAATAGATCTTGATTTTTTACAAGTAGTGAGATGCAAAAATTGCTAACTCTTGACTCTGTGGCCTCAACTCCTTTATATAAGCTTCCAAATTCACTATTCCATCTCTCGTGACGTCAGCTCATGTCACTACCATCATTGTAGTAACAACTCTCATCAATTACCCATAATTCGGCCAATAAAAATACTTCATTTCCACTGTCATTGTACCGTCCTATGAGGGCTCTGCTCTGCCATTTCCCTGCCAATGCACCGCCCTATGGTGGCTGGTAGAGGTTACTTCCAATGAGAACCATTGCTTTTCCCATAATCATCATGACCGGTGCGAAATCATACGTGTAATACACAAGCGCACATATCGTTCAAGTAGTATAAAAAATATCGATCCCACGAGGACTTAAAGCCTAAGCTATTAATTTTTATGAGGCCAAATGATTACTAGTATCTAACAGATTGATTGATTGATTGGGTGATGACTTTAAATTTAAAAACAAATGAATAAAATTACGCAAAAGTAGGTTGATGAAAATTCAAATTTATAAACTATCCAGGGTTGTGATTTCTTCCAATATCATTTTAAAGATGAAGTGGTTAATTCATGTTTTTGTAATATATCGGTTTACTAACCTGGAACACGAAATTATGCAAAAGCCTCTATCGATGGTCAGATGCAAATACCCAATATAACCCAATTGAACCATATGTCTATGTCAACCAAATTACCTGGATTTATTAAGTTTAAGTTCCAATTATGGTCACCCCCGCCTGACAGGTATATGTCTATCTTGTAAGGAAATCTATTAAAGGGTTATCTATCCTCAAAGAAGATCGTGAGCTATTAAGTCTAAGGCTAAAACCTAAAATTCTTTTGTCAAGTTTATTTTAGATTTACCAGATCAATCTTATTAATGGCCAGTTAACAAGACGCATTAAGCTTAAGACTTAATAAGTAAACCTTTAAATTACCCAAACTATAAAATAACCCCTTATAAACCGGTGATATTAAAATTCATCATAACCCCAGATAACTAACTTAGTTACGACACATAACTAGGGCTAGTAAAAACTTAAAAATAAAAGACATAAAGTAAAATGCTGAAAAGTAAATGCGGTAAAGTAAATACTGAAAAGTAAAATTACAATAAAATAAAATGCTAGGGGTTAAATGATATACTTTTACCACTTCTATTTTAGATATCTCACTTAATATAATATATTAATTTGTGATAACATTACCAACCAGCCATATAGGCGGTAACCTGATTAAGTCAAATTAAGTCCGACCTGCCATAAAGGCGGTATCAATATTTGTCCATAAACCAGCCATATAGGCGGTAAATTACCAACCGACCAACCAGGCGGTATCCATGTTTAGTCAGATTAAAACTAGTTTATAATTGATTACTAACCGACCAATATAGCAACATCATTATTAAGTCAAATTTTAAATAGTGAATATATTATAATTAATGGAGATTAATCTAAATAGTAGTAATAAAAGATTTACCTTTCACCCTAGCAGAGGGAAGTTACCTCCTAAAGTTGAATAGTAAAAACTGAAAAAGTAAAGAAAGTAAATTATTATTACAGAAAGTAACTAAAAATTAATTACAAAACTGAAATTAAGAGAAAACTAGATACAAACTCTTTATTTACATCAGAGAATTCAGATAGGAAGGTACATATGAAATCAGAAGAATGAGCTGAATTTATAGGCCTCAGTGGTGGTGACGCGTCGTGACGTGCAGCTCGCGTCGCGACGCGAGTGATTGGCGACGTGTCACACGGAGAGCTCGACACATGGCAATGGATAAGGTGATAAGGTGACATGTGGCAGAGGCGGCTGGGAGCTGAATGATTGAGCTGACGTGGCAATGATGTGGCGACACGTGGCGATGGCGATTGTCGGCACCATATGATTGTGACACGTGGCGCGTTATGATTGGCTGATGATGATGTGGCGGTGATGTGGCAAAGTTGACTCGGTCTTCTGCTGACATGGCGATGACGTGGCTGACACGTGGGGTGACACGTGGCGACACATGGCGATGGCGATTGTCGGCACCATAGGATGATGACACGTGGCACATCGCACATTAGCAGATGGGCTGTGATGTTGACACGTGGCACGTTAGCAAAGTCAAACTTCTCAGATTCTGACACGTGTCCCCAGTGCATGTTATCATGGAGCGGCGTACGTTAGGCGTCGCGACGTCAAAGGATTGCGCGTCGCGACATGCAAAATGATGATTTTGCCCTTTTTGTCATTTTCACTATTTTAGCCCCAAATCACCTCCAGAATGTCCTGAAACTTTATTTATCTATAAAATAACACAAAACACATCAAAATATTCACAAAACTCAAGAAACTATACAAAATATTAGGTCAAATGAGTGGGAAAAAGTGATACATTTACCACTAATCACATCACAAGTCTTTCAGATAAATGATTCCTGCCAAGTCCCTCAGGTCGGCATACCAAGGTAAATGATGCTTGGCCAGACTTCCTCTAACTTCCTCAACTGGGTCGGGTCGGTATCATGGACCACCTCGGGTTGGCTTCCAAAAATGCTCAAATGTTTCCAAATCTAACACTTCTCCTCTGGGTCGGGTCGGCATCCCAACTTTGCTCCATCAGCTAGCTATTCCCTCGAGATAACTCCTCCGTTCAGGTGGTTCGGGGCTCTCTGTCTGTCTTCAGTCTCTCTAGGCCCTCAGACCTTCTTCATCCTCTTTTAGCCAAGTAAAAACCCTATTTCATCCCTCATCGGTATTTGAACTTCCTCGAGATAAAAAACCACCATCAACATATGTCTCATAGTTCTCGACTTCAAAAAAGATGGTGGTACAGATCGAGCTTGTGTCCTCGGACTGTAGCTTGCAAATACTCCCTTTGTCATGCCCATCGAGTCAGACTGCTACACCTATTTTCAAAGATCCCATTTTCTTAATGATTGTCTTTCTTTCACCGCCAACTAAAAGGTTTTCCTAGGGTTTCTGAATCATCCATTGGAAGATGCGAAGGCATAATAGTCTTCCTTAAATGCCATCACATCCGTAAGATCTTCTTTTTGCTTCATCTCCCCGAGATGCCAGGTGTCGCACATCCATGATCCGCGCGTCAAAACTCAGACAACTGTGATTAACCGAGCTTGAGGCTCCAATCCAAGCCCTTCATTTGAATTCAACGGTGGCGATCTCTCTAAATCTGACGGCCAAAACCAGCCTAAGTTGCCTATTTAAAGACCGTTATTCTTCACTTTTTCCCTTTACCACTTCATATTTTCTAACCAAATTCCTCAGATCTTCAATCAAGTCCTGCAACTTCAAGTCCTTCCCAACAACTTCGAGCATCCTGATTTACCATCAACCTTCAGTACAACAAGTAAGTCCTTCATCAACCCTTTTATTTTTCTTTGTTTATGTTGATGTTTGTGATGATAGTAATGAACTTGATGATGTGTTTGTATGGTATTTTCTGGATTTTTTTTGGAGTAAATGACAATCTGGGGGGGTTCATTTTTACGTATATGTGTTTCTGGTTTGTGTGAGGATATTTGAGTGGTTTTCTGGGTTTGTGTTTGTTGGGGTCAAATCAGGGAGGCAGCAAAATGAGCGCGGTTCGGGCGAAATCGTAGTTTAAATTTTTTAAAATTACGAATAAATTATTCAATATCAAATATTAATAATTCATTCATATTTCACCTAAACGTATTTATTCGATATCATATAATGACATAAATAATATAGAAACATCGCAAAACTTTTACAAAAATATTTTTCCGCAAAATAACATAAAACGCGTTTCCGGCCGAACCGACCGACCAATGCTAATGGGGACTGCCCAGGTCAGCCCCAAAAACATTTGGACAGTTCGCGGGCTGCCCGAACAGTGCCCAGTTCACTGTTTGGGCAGCCGTTACCCGATAACGCCGTTTTTCACAGTTTTCGCGTATTTTCACTACGAAATAATTTCCGATAAATATTTTTCTTGGGCAATTAAAATAAACCAATTTATTCTAATTACTCAATAAATAAAAAATGAATTTTTATCTGAAAAATCAGATTTATCATTAATTGCTATGAGACCCATACATTTTGCAAATTAATCATTTTGGTCATTAAATTGTCAAATACATATTTAATTGATTCCAAATCAATCCCAAAATAATTTATAAAATTTGAAACATAAACCAGAAACTTTTCCAGAATTCCGAAACTGCCCAGATTTTTCCAGAATTACAAAAACAGCCCAGATTTTGTATTAATTACAATTTGGCCCAATTTGTTCAAAACATATCAAGATCAAATCCAATCAATCCAAAATTTGACATACATAAAATATACATAAAATTATATCATATATATGAAAATCCCTAAAATTCGAATAGGTTAAGAACCCTAATTTCATAAATTACTCAAATTGGACAATTTACATTAAATTGACAAAATTCAACACTTTAATAATCCAATTACCACACCAATCAAGTCTCACCATCATGAAATTAATCAAAAAAAATTCTAGGTTAATTATGAATGGCTAATCAACTCTAGAATGACAACTTTAATTTCTAATTAATCAATTAAGCATAATTACACCAAATTAGCTTAATTAATTAAACATACATGCTAATCATATCCAACAAGCTTTAAACACATATAATTACAAACTCAAAGAGTTGAGACATCAACTTAGCAACACAAATTGAAGCTAAGATAAATAGAAACAATTTCCATGTAGAAGAAAGTTTGAAAAAACTTACAAAATTTCCTTGTTTTGCCTTTGTTTTCTTTCTTTCTTCCACCATTTTCTCTCAACTCTATTTGTAAAATATTTGTGTAACTTGTCTTAGTATGAAAAATGAAACAAAACAAATTGGTTAACCGAAATTCATCTTGGCCGAAATTCAAGGAAAAAAAAAATCAAGTATTTAAATTTTGTTTTATTTTCATTTGTCCACATTTTACAATATTAAAGTTAACACCTTATCTTTAATAAAGTGAACAAAAATGTGTTCCAATGAAACCATGCCATTTCCAACTTTAAAAAGGCTAAAATCATTTAAAAGATATTTTGTTATTTAATTAACTTAATTATTTAACATTTAAATAATTAAATACAAATATCCTAATATATGTATTATATTTACTTTAAATATTGAAATACATATATATATAAATGATATATATCAAATATCACAATTTGATATTTTATTAATTGTATTTAATAAAATCAAGTATTAAATACAAATACACATTAATTCGGAAATGACCGTTAGGTCCCGATTGCATGTATTTTTTGTTTAACCATTAAACGAGTTATAAATAATCAGTATTATTCATAACAGTTGCCATAGTGCTCTACAAGTATATTTCATTAGTGAGACTCTCTAGATTCAGGCATATCTGTCACGAAATCCAATTTCGTGTCTATAATTCACCCACCCGTAAATTATGACGACCACACATAAACTCGCTGAATCATACAGGTCGAGGTCACTGCATATGTATAATCCCTCTGTCACAGGTATCCAAATCATCCGATATATATATATATATATATATATATATATATAATATATATATATATATAATATATATATATATATATATATATATATAAACGTCAAATCTCTATAGGAATAATCCCGTCGACGTATCTATTAGCAATCTCTAAATAACATTCGAAACTCACTTCCGAAGTATACAATGACCATAGATTTAACAGATTGTTAATCAATTATGGACTACATATGCTCTATACTGACGGATCCTTTCTTGATACTCACAGGATATCATGAGCATGAGTCCACACCCAACGAACATGCGAATGTCTGATCTAAATAGATCGGTGACGTGACTGCCATCTAAGTGTGAAGGATAACTCATATATCCACAGTGGTATCTCAAGTCAAAGAATCACTATGTTATTCAACCCGAGAAGATTCCTATTGACGTTGGTGTACCATCTATTAAGAAATCTTCGGTGAGTCGTTCAGTGTTTATCAAATAAACACCTACACGTCTATACGAGTCTCCCTAGACTCATGGTTCATTGGGATAAACCATCGGACCTAGTCCGATATACGACATGTACTGGTCTCAGCGGATTTTACTAATCGACCCGTGTCAGTAAATCTTAACCATGAACTAAATTTGAGGATATACAACTTATAGTGACACTTCTCAATGTCAATTACAAACTATATTGCAACTGTGCACTACGTTGTAAATACTGGGGTATTTGTCTAATATATATACATATCACTAAACCGGATTTAGTTTCAATCTAATCAATCTACTCGAAATTAAATCGAATACGTATATAAAAGACAAGAGGTGCTACCATTTAAATTAGTAATATTATGGAAAAAGTAATTGCTCGTATTCATGAATCGGACATAAATATAATTCGGATTGACGCTCAGAGCACCAACACTAATAATTTCTCCCAATTGCTCTAGTGTAATTCCATGGTATTATATACACATCCCAATGTGTATCACATACTCATGTCCCTCAACAACTCACCTAGCGCTCAAGAGGTAGGTAACAACAAGTAAGCCCGCTATGACATATTGAGTTTGTCCATCAAACACAATCATTTTCCTTAGCAAGCATCATTCATATTTTTGTAGAAACAAAGTTCTACATCGATATGACTCAGATGCCATATCAACATTGTGCTTTAGCTACTAAGTTGTCTAAGTATTTACGGATCAAATCCAAAATACTATGTAGACAACCGCAAACACAACACTAATAACAAACTTCTAATCTACGAGGTCACTTTGCAACTTCATAAGTCAATACTTCATAAGTTACAACTAATTCTACTCATATAGTAGAATCATCCGTGACACTCTCACTGCATCTTTTCTGACTCTTTATGACGTAGACTGTCTAACGTTATAATTAGACTCAAAACTAATCTAACCCTAATGGTTGCGGATTTATTCTCCATTAATAAGAAACTCGTTCTTAATATCTCAAAGATAATAAAGAACATGTTTCAAGATAATCTTATGGTCTAGAGGATATCAAAATAACTCATAACAATTACGATTAAATTGATATCTCTTATCGTACTTAATATAATATTCACTATGACATCATCCTTAGATGCATAAGATTGATTAGACATTCTAGTCAATATCTCTTTCGAAAAAAGAATCATCATTTATGAAAGATGAATACTATACATAAGACACGCACTAATTGTCAAACAGTTATACTAACTGTCATACAGATAATCTTGTTGTGTCCTTTATTAGATCATATCTAATATACGATTAATAGGAGTATCTCACAAGTCTCTTAGTTTTATATATTATATAAAAATTTATATCGAATATAATATAGACACCACTCCCATTGTTTTCACGGAGAAAAAAGACATAGGTAAACTTTTTTACCTCATTAACATCTCATTATTACCTTAATAATGATAATGTCATTGATGTAAAATACTAGAAATAAATTTGTACGCTCCCACTAACCCTTCTATCTCATATGTATTCTCTATGCTTTGATAAAATCAGACAATCTGATAGATATCAAAATTAAAAAACACAAAATTTCCAGAAAGCTCATCCGAGTCTAAAATAGGCTCTATAAGCTAATATAGTAAATTGTAATCTTAGCATAATACAAACTCCATGGCCATTCCAAAATGAACTCTTCAAACTAAGAAATCACAATGGATCTCTTATCTGAAGAAACCATTTAGAAACGCCACTTGTATTCTTTAGCTAAAATGTACAATTTAATATCTTTATTAACCAACAGATCTTAAATTATTCAATCAGTGCGACTAGAGACAAGTTTCCTCAAAATCTACAATAGATTGCTGAGTATAACTTTTCTCACTGTCATACTATAAAGGTCAAACCTTTATTAAGCTTACTGTGCTTTTGTTGCGTAAACTATTTGTTCATTTTATGAACGATTCATAATGAAAGCTCAATCAAGTTCCAAACTTGATCGTAGTAAGCTATGAACAATCTTAGATCTATGGTCTAATGCTAATTTCCGGAATTGATATCAAATATCGTTCCCACTATAAGTTATAGGATAATTTGTTGGACAGTTATGACCCATAGCATCACTATTTGTACAGATCATGGTGTTGTTGTACAAATTAGCTATGTGACAAGGAGATTGCACTCTTATCATTTGTGATTAGATCACCTAGATGTATAAATGATAGGAGGTCCCTATGATTAGTTCCTGGATTGAGATGATATGAGACAGTATCAATCGTCGAAGGATTAATCATTAAATATCCCTAGTCGTAGTATTATCGAGATTGGACATCGATAATGCGGAATAGACTAGTATTATACTTGTGCGCGTTATGTGAGATCATAACGGCATAGTTCTCATATATTTGGGTATAAGATACTCATGCAAGTGTGATAGGAGGTTGTGTTTTACCGATGGTACGGAAAACAGCGTCGCTCTGGATAGACCCCTCGGAATTCCATTGGTAGTATGACTATGTGTCTATGGAAGTCCGAAATCAGGGTAGGTGTATTTGGTCTTAACCTGAGACTTGCATCGCTAATACTTGCGACAATCGGTATGCTTTAGTTTTGGTCGTCCAGGGTTTTAACAGGTTCTGTGTACGCCTCTGCTGGGTATATTGAGAATCGTAGTGTGTTGGGTGTGATGTCAAGACGGAAGTATCACTCCAGTCATAGTGGAGATGATGTCACGTAGGATACGATACTAGTACTCTTAAGTACTGCAGTCATCGGGATATTATGACTAGGTCATGTATATCCGATTATAGAGACTAGTTACCAGACATCCGACATGTGCTTCGTACGGGGCAGACACGATTCCAGCCCTAGGCCTAGCACGTGACATTCGATACTGGATCGCAATACGCAATACTACGTATACTACGCCTGACACAGATTATATATTCCAGTAAGAATATTTCTGGAGAATTGGGGAGACACGGTGCTTTGCTAAAAGCCAACCATGTCTTGTAAATCGGTAAGCACGTGGTACGAGGTACGCACGTATTCGGATAATCCGATGACCGTATTTACTGCCAACATATCCAGGGATCTCTTGGGTCGCTTCCCAAAGATTCACCGATGACAGTTGATTTAAATTAGAATTAATCTGGGATTAATTAAGAGAGAGAAAATTAATCTAGGATTAATTGAGGTATTATTTAATCTGGGATTAAATGTGTTCGGAAGAGAGAGAACGCGATTAATTTGGAATTAATCGGTAGAATAAATTTAATAGTTAAATTTGATTTTTCTATTTAATTTATTCGTATGGGCTAAAATTAATATATCAGATATATTAATATGAATTGGTTTCATTACGAAATTAAAGTCGGACTTTAATATGAACGAACAAATTAATTTAGAATTAATTCGTAGACGACATTCGTAATATTTTGCGAGGCATCGTTATTTAATTAAACTATATTTAATTATTTAGCGATGAGAATTCGTTTAATCGGATTAAACGGATCCGAGCCGCGGAAAATGTTCGTAGAGACATTTGAATTTTGAATTCAAATGTGTGGCCCACTTTAAATGTGGTAGTTGGGAGAGTGGTTGGCATTTATGCCATACCATCCACTTTCCAACCACCTTGGAATGGTTTTGGCAAAACCATTTACCCAACCACCTTGTTTAGGTGAAAATGGTAAAAGGGATTTTACCAAAAGCCTTCTCTCTCTCTCATTTTGTGTATGCATCACACAAAACACACTTGGAACAAAATGGAAACCCTAGAATACTCTTCTTTGGGCGTGAACTTGAGCTTCTCCTCTCTTTGATTTTGTTCCAAAATCAACAAAGCTAGCACTTCATGGAATCAACTAAGGTGATAGGGAAACTAACTCAAAGCTTGGAATCATCAAAGGAAGGATCTTGGAGATCTTCATTCAAACAACTCAAAGCTTGGAATCATCAAAGGAAGGAACTTGGAAACCAACTCAAAGCTTGGAATCAACAAAGGAAAGATCTTGGAGATCTTCTTCTTCTCAAAATTTTAAAAGCTCAAATCCATTCAATGTAAGTAATTCCGCAACTTATAATGATTTTATGAACACCTTTTCTTGCTTATTAGATCCTTGGCATATTCTAGGAACACTAACATAATTTTCTTTGATAAGAAAACAACAAAACCATTAAGTATCAAATACTTCGCGAATGATTTAGACATCCTATAGCACTTATATGAAAGTAATAAAATGGTATTTTCATCTAATTAATTATGTAGTTCCATTTATAGTTTATCACCGTATTTGACTTCAATAAGTCAAGTCTTTTCTACAATAGTCAACATCCAATGTTACACACCAAGTAATAAATAATTTTATTATAAGAGATCGTAGAAAAGATATCATATCAAATAGAATGCAATATTCTATTAAATAAAATAAGTTATAAACTTCTACTCGTACCTCGGAGGCGCAAGTAATATCAGTTATATAACCATTATACAAAAGATAGATTCAAATCTCAAACATTTCAAGATTCGAATTTTCTACTTATACACATCATATACGTAACCGTAGAAACTAATGGAACATTAATTAAAATGATGAATTAGTGTTACTGGAACATAACCCCAAGAGTATTGAAACTAACTCGGTAACTCTCAATATCAAACGAATCAAATCGTATAATATTCGATTTCTTCCATTAATCAATTCCATCAATATGGAATCATGGAAGAATAATATTGATGTAAGAATTATATTCTTAGAATAACCTTAGAACAAATTGCCATAAATTCATATGTTTGATCGTATCAAACATCTTTGAACAATTTGTAAGACTCACGATGAATTTTAAAGATAAAATTTTCAAAACTTCAGATCAAATATCTTTGAACCAGTCAAAATATTCTATCCGCGTTTCATAAGAAACACGTAACTAAGTCACGATAGTTCATTGACTAAGTTACGAAGTAAAGAAAACTACCTTAAGTAATTTACAATTCATTAAATTACATACATCCAATGTATCAATTTAATAAATTTTCTGGTCCAATGAAAATCATTGGTTAAATGAGATTTAGTCACCTTCCCGAATACAATATTCGTTAAATGGATAAGGATATATGGTGTGATCTCATATCCGACCATCCTTTACCATATGGAATAATCATCCAATACTTAAGTGATAAATGTCATAAAATAATGTTCTAAGTTATTTACTTAACCGAATATTTTTCTTAATGTTTATCTATTGGTCAATGACACTATTAGTAATTTTAAAATATGTAACAATTGTTTACAAAGAACAAGTAACTATCAAATAGTCGCAAGTTCTGATATCAAATATCGAAACAATCATTCAACAATATTTTAAATAACTAGACGGGAGATCTGATAACCAATATCTACAGTTGTCGTATTGTGAAAATCAATATTTTCTATACACAACTATACACATCTTCTTTATTTAGCTTTATTATTTACTTTCAAATTATTTACAATATTTGCAAATAATCAAAAAATAAATAGTGTCTGACACGTGACCTCTGAATGTCACTAAAGCCAAGAAACGTCATTATTAGATAAACAAATACCTAATGGGGTTTTCTTAATGCCAGTGAAGAATCTCGAGACATAAACCAATTTATGTCAATCTTTATTGCATAAGAAACTATTATGTCTAGAAGGATTATATCATTATCTTTTCTAATCTAAAACCTATTCTAGAAATTTGCAACCATAATTGAAGTCAAAAAATATATATAATATGCATGCAGTGGATAAAAGTTTAATTCTATCAAACTAATAGAATAAGGAACAACATGAACGACAATTTACATAATATTACAAACCACATAAGTTAAGGATTTTTAACCTAGCAGTGCCTCCCATTACTTTACGTAATACCGTAATCCCCAACAGAAACGAGAATTCAATAATTAAATTGAATTTCATAATGGGAAGTGGACCCCATGAATATATTTCGACTCATAGCTTTGGCACGTTCTCGCCTACGTATATTCATTAGGTAGACAACTCAATGTCAATCACACTCACTGTGACTCATGGGTTCGGTCCTGATCGTTTCTCGTTATGACAGCTTTGGCACGTTCACAAGGAGGCGTCTCAAGGTTAAACTTGTCAATGACAATCTCAAGCTACCGATGTAGTCCTGACAGTTTTGGCACGTTCATGATTTCCACTTTCACTTGAATTTGTCTCTTATCATATAAGTTCTACCGGCGTAAATGAACTACCTTCAACCATAACTGCACAGATTTGGCACGTTACAACCATAGTATCATGAAAACATTTACATCCGTATTGACAAGGCGAACGAAGAAACAAGTATTCCTAATATAGTCACTTTCTTAAAACCTTATTTAAACGAGGATTTTCCAATAAAAGATGCTTTTATTTTATTTAATCAAATTAAATAAACACATGCATGTATTAAGTAATGATTAAATTAAATATTGAATTTTAAAGGTCTAATCATATCGGGTGTCCAGGATCAGACTCGCTCTGATACCATTTTTGTTGAGGTCAAATCAGGGAGGCGCAGCGGAAGGAGCACGGTTCGGGCGAAATCGTAGTTTAAAATTTTTAAACTTACAAATAAATTATTCAATATCAAATATTAGAAAATTATTCATATTTCACCTAAACATATTTATTCGATATCATATAACGACATAAATAATATAGAAACATCGCGAAACTTTTACGAAAACGTTTTTCCGTAAAATAGCATAAAACGCGTTTCCGGCCGAACCGACCGACCAATGCTTATGGGGACTGCTCAGGTCAGCCCCAAAAATATTTGGACAGTTCGTGGGCTGCCCAAAGAGTGCCCAGTTCACTGTTTGGGCAGCCGTTACCCGGTAACGCTGTTTTTTTTTACCGTTTTCACGTATTTTCACATCTAAACAATTTCCGATAAATATTTTTCTTGGGCAATTAAAATAAACCAATTTATTCTAATTACTCAATAAATAAAAACTGAATGTTTATCTTAAAAATCAGATTTATCATTAATTGCTATGAGACCTTTACACTTTGCAAATTAATCATTTTGGTCATTAAATTGTCAAATACATATTTAATTGATTCCAAATCAATCCCAAAATAATTTATAGAATTTGCAACATAAACCAGAAACTTTTCCAGAATTCTGAAACTGCCCAGATTTTTCCAGAATTACAAAAATAGCCCAGATTTTGTATTAATTGTAATTTGGCCCAATTTGTTCAAAACACATCAAGATCAAATCCAATCAATCAATCTCAAATTTGACATACATCAAATATACATCAAATTATATCATATATATGAAAATCCCTAAAATTTGAATTGGTTAAGAACCCTAATTTCACAAATTGGACAATTTACATTAAATTGACAAAATTCAACACTTTAATCATCCAATTACCGCCACCAATCAAGTCTCACCATCATGAAATTAATCAAGAACAATTCTAGGTTAATTATGAATGGCTAATCAACTCTAGAATGACAACTTTAATTTCTAATTAATCAATTAAGCATAATTACACTTAATTAGCTTAATTAATTAAACATACATTTAATCACATCCAACAAGCTTTAAACACATATAATTAAAAACCAAAAGAGTTGAGACATAAACTTAGCAACAAAAATTGAAGCTAAGATAAATAGAAATAATTTCCATGTAGAAGAAAGTTTGAAAAAACTTACAAAATTTCCATGTTTTGCCTTTGTTTTCTTTCTTTCTTCCACCATTTTCTCTCAACTCTATTTGTAAAATATTTGTGTAACTTGTCTTAGTATGAAAAATGAAACAAAACAATTTTGTTAACCAAAATTCATCTTGGCCGAAATTCAAGGGAAAAAAAAATAAATATCAAGTATTTAAATTTTGTTTGATTTTCTTTAGTCCACATTTTACAATATTAAAGTTAACACCTTATCTTTAATAAAGTGAAAAAAAATGTGTTCCAATGAAACCATGCCATTTCCAACTTTAAAAAGGCTAAAATCATTTAAAAGATATTTTTTTGTTTAATTAACTTAATTATTTAACATTTAAATAATTAAATACAAATATCCTAATATATGTATTATATTTACTTTAAATAGTGAAATACATATATATAAATGATATATATCAAATATCATAATTTGATATTTTATTAATGTGTAGTTAATAAAATCAAGTATTAAATACAAATACACATTAATTCGGAAATGACCGTTAGGTCCCGATTGCATTTATTTTTTTGTTTAACCATTAAACGAGTTATAAATAATCAGTATTATTCATAACATTTGCCCTAGTGTTCTACGAGTATATTTCATTAGTGAGATTCTAGATTCAGACATATCCGTCACGAAATCCAATTTCGTGTCCATATTTCACTCACCCGTAAATTATGACGACCACATATAAACTCGTTGAATCATACAGGTCGAGGTCACTGCATACATATAATCCCTCCGTCACAGATATCCAAATTATCCGAGAGATAAATATAAACGTCAAATCTCTATATGAATAATCTCGTCGATGTATCTATTAGCAATCTCTAATAACATTCGGAACTCACTTCCGAAGTATACTATTGACATAGATTTTACAGATTGCTAATCAATTATGGACTACCTATGCTCTGTACTGACGGATCCTTTCTTGATACTCACAAGATATCATGAGCATGAGTCCACACCCAACGAACAGGCGGAGGTCTGATCTGAATAGATTGGTGACGTGACTGTCATCTAAGTGTGAAGGATAACTCATATATCCACAGTGGTATCTCAAGTCAAAGAATCACTATGATACTCAACCCGAGAAGATTCCTATTGACGTTGGTGTACCATCTATTAGGAAATCTTCTGTGAGTCGTTCAATATTTATCAAATAAACACCTACAAGTCTATACGAGTCTCCATATACTTATGGTTCATTGGGATAAAACATCGATCCTAGTCCGATAGATGACATGTACTGGTCTCAACGGATTTTACTAATCGACCTGTGTCAGTAAATCTTGACCATGAACTAAATTTGAGGATATACAACTTATAGTTACACTTCCCAATGTCAATTACAAACTATATTGCAACTGTGCACTATGTTCTAAATTCAGGGGTCTTTGTCTAATATATATACATATCACTAAACCAGATTTAGTTTCAATCTAATCAATCTAATCGAAATTAGATCGAATACGTATATAAGAGACAAGAGGTGCTACCATTTAAATTAATAATATTGTGGAAAAATGTATTGCTCGTATTCATGAATCGGACATAAATACGATCTGTATTGGCGCTTATAGGACCAACCCTAACAGTGTTTGGAAGTAGAAAGCATGTTTTTTAGGTTTTTGACATGTTTGCCCCGATTGTGTCTGTAACTTTTCTGTTTTTCCATAGTTAAGGCGCTTAAAGCTTTTTAGGGTTAGTCACTTGGTAGAGACAATGGCAAAAGGAACTATAGACATGTATATTAAGCTATACTAACCATAGAAGTAAATTTAAAGATAAGTTGCTTTAAACTAACCTTCCTCCTTGGGTCGTTCCTTGGCAGGAATATGAGACTCCGAGTATTCCTTACCAGCTCCCATCAACGTTCTTCCTCCTTTTACGGTAGCCTCATGCCAGACCGAGCCAGTAAATGTACACAGCTCAAGCTCAGAGGGTTATGCTGACTACGACACGACGTCGACCTCTTCCGAGATGGAGAATCAGTCTTACAGCCGAAGAGTACCCCGACCTAAGCCAACTCATCCCACTGAAGACTTTGTCAATCATGACATGGACATAGCTTCTTTCATAATCGAGGCCGAATTAGACCAACTAATGGCGAGGTTCAACATCCCCGAGGTAGTTACTCTGAGTGTTCCAGAAGAAGGAGATCCTGCTAATCGACCCTGTGACAACCAGATGGTGCTTTGTACTACTTTCTTCGACATAGGTCTACGTCTTTCCATGCAAGGATACTTCGTGAAAATGCTGTCAGCGATAAACGTAGCCTCATGTCAACTGAATTTGAATGGATGAAGGGTGATGGCGAGACTCTATATGATTTGGAGTCGAGCTAATCTAGGAGAGCCGTCTGTCCCCGAACTGAAAAGATTATATAGAATAAACGCCAACCCTAAAGAGTACAAGGGTTGATACAACCTCTCCACATACACCGAGGCTCAACACATAATCTCCCACCTTCCGACCACCAACAAGAATTTCAAGGACAAAGGTTATGGGCCGGAGAGCCATGGGGCAGGCCTTGGTAGACCGTAGAAGAGGACGTCACAGTCCCAAATGTCTTCAGAGTTGGAGGCAATAACCCGTCTTCACTCTTATTTCTTTCATTTCTATTAGTTTATTAACTTTTCAGAAACAATCCTGAACCCCTTGTAGCTTGCTGAGGCAATCCCCCAAAAGTACACTATGAGCTCCTGGCCAGAGTGAAGAAGTTATCCCAATATGGAGGTCACTACAGGGACATCGTTAATCCCTCTTATTTAGTTGGCTTGGTTGTAGACACATGCACAAAGGTACGACGATGCTGTTCGGGCTCACGGCCCGTTGGGAGTACGGAGTAGCCCACGAGGGACTAAACCAGAGAATAAAGGAGTCGCCACCCAGTGTGAACTGGGAAATGATTTAAGGCCGCACTCACCCCTCGCAAGGGAAGACCTCAAACCGTTGGGTTCAGAATAGTTCCTTACTTATGCCAATTGTAATGAGAAAATTTATGCAATGATGTAACCAAGTCTTATGCAGCACATGCAAGATAACTTAATCAACACACAAGTTTGCACAACCATAAACATAAATAAAAAATGAAAGCACATGTATAATTCTATGAACATAGTAAACGAAGAAGTGCGAGGATGTAGATGAATAGTACCAATAAAAGCATTAATAATAAATAGAGAGGGTTAAGTACATAATGCAAAAGAAATGATCAAAGAGGCAAACATGCATAAAACATGATGAAAAGAGTTCTGTTCACTGTATGCGTGTTCGTGTAGCGTTCGGAAACACGTTCCAACGGTATGGGATATGATGCATGGTAAAACAAAATGCATGCGAGTTCGAGTAGCATTTGGAAACGCGTTCGAACGGAGTGAGACAGAATACATATGTTCATGTAGCGTTTGAGAATGCGTTCGAACGAGGTTACCGAAGCGGAATCTAAAATGACATAAACACGTGCGTGAATATTTCTCAAGCGGTACGTGGAGTTGTATCCCAAGTACAGTATGCACTACCGTCCATTTAGATTCGACTACGTAATTTATGTTTGGGTTTCCATCTAATATACCACGAGAGGCAACACTCAAGCATTAACATAGGATGAATGCAAAACGATGAATGAAAAATAACAACCAAAAGGTGAATAACAAAATTAAAAGAAGAGGGGTGCGACCAATATCTTTGGCCAACATTTATATGGGATATTGCATACTGGCGCGGTAAAATATTGTGGTAAAGGCTGCCCTTGGGCATTTTCCTCGAACGGGGAACCTTTAATCCAACGCGATTAGCCCATGCGCACTAAATGACAATGCACAAGTAAATAAAAAAACAATAAGAAAAGAATAACAAAATAAGAAAAGAGATGTGACCAAGAGACTTGGCCGACATCTATATGGGACCTCGTATGCCCAATTGAACGTATTTCACATCCAATAAAGTGTACTTCATCCTGCGCGGAAAAAAATCATGGTAAAGGCTGCCCTTAAGCATTTCCCTTAAACGGGGGACCATTAATCCAACGTGATTAGCCCATGCGCACTAGATAGCAATGCATAAATAATAAAGTAATAACACGCAAAAAGTAAATAATAATAAAAGATATGCGACCAAGAGACTTGGCCGACATCTATATGGGACCTCGTATGCCTGATTGAACTATTTTACATCCAATCAAGTGTACTTCGTCCGGCGTGACAAAATATTGTGGTAAAGGCTGCCCTTAAGCATTTCCCTCAAATAGTGGACCTTTAATCCAACGTAATTAGCCCATGCGCACTAGATAACATTGCATAAGTAAATAAATAAATAATATGAAACGTATAACAAAATAAGAAAATAGATGCGACCAAGACCGACATCTATATGGGACCTCGTATGTCTGATTGAACATATTTCACATCCGATCAAGTATACTTCGTCCGGCGCGGCAAAACATCGTGGTAAAGGCTGCCCTTAGGCATTTCCCTCAAACGGGGGACCTTTAATCAAACGTGATTAGCCCATGCGCACTAAATAACAATGTATAAGTAAATAAAGAAACAATACACAGAAAATAAATAACGGAATAGTAAACACAAACAATGAACGAACACAAAAATTAAATAACAAAATGAAGCAAATGCATGAAAGTTTCTCAAGCGGTACGTGAAGTTGTATGCCAAGTACAGACCGCACTACCGTCCATTCAGATTCGGCTACGGAATTTATGTCTGGGTTTCCATCCGATATACCGCAAGAGATAACATGCAATCATTAACCCAATATAAATAAAAATAGACGTGAGCCATAAAGATGCATGCGAGGAGATGACAATAGATAACCGAAAAGACAAATGAAAAATAGCAAAGGGTGCCCTCAGGTCTTACCTTTTAAGTTGCTTATCGGAAGTGCGTTACACCGTCACCGGAAGGGTTAATGCTTTGTCACTTTTCTGGTTTCCTGGTTCAATATTTTATTCACCATTTTGCTGTTTTGAGCCACTGATTTCTCTATATTCTTCACTGTTTTTAGACTGCAATTTTGGCTTACTGTTTTGAGTGATCTTGGGACTGTTTCGGGGACTGATTCGTGACTATTTTGGGGTGTATTGGGACTATTTTTGGGGTGTATTGCTCGCTACTTTGTGTTGGTCAGAGGACTATTTTGTCTCAATTTGTTGGTTCGCCAGAGGGTTTGTTAAGTTTTGTTCGTTTGTGCTTAGTCGTTTTGTTTGCGTCTAAATGATCGGGTAATGGCTTATGGGTTTTTTTTTTATGTGTGTGTGTTTACTGGCTTAGGGTTTTAACGTGTCTAAGGTTGATGGGTTTGTTGGTTTTTGTTGTTAACGTGTTTTGGTCGGTTGTTGAAGAACTTTGTGAGTGTTGTCAAGTTGAGGGAAGGGCCGAGTGTCTTTGTGTGTGTTAGTGGGGCTGCTGTGTATGGCTCACGTGAATGGTCTGTGTGTGAAGTTGGCCGGTCTTGTGTGGTACATTGATGAGGGGCCGAGAAAGATGGAGTATGAAGTGTCGAAGAAGGGAGTTAGGGCTTT
This sequence comes from Zanthoxylum bungeanum, assembly GCA_019454045.1. Taxonomy (NCBI): domain Eukaryota; kingdom Viridiplantae; phylum Streptophyta; class Magnoliopsida; order Sapindales; family Rutaceae; genus Zanthoxylum; species Zanthoxylum bungeanum. The sequence continues at coordinate 216,875 of SKCR01000148.1, forward strand.
TGTTTACTGGTTCATTGTTGCCGAGAGAGAGAGTGTTCTGTTAAGGTTTATTTTTTTTGTTTGTTTTGGACGGGAGAGAGAGTCTTAAGAAGAGCTAAGAGAGAGGTGAAAAAGTTGTGTATTGTTTGTATTAGGGTTTGTCTCTCTTGTCTTTTTTTTGTGAAGTGTCGTGAATGAGTGTGAAAGAGGAGAGAAAAGAGGGCTATTAGGGTTTATTTGTTTGGTTCCAGAGACAGAGGTGAGAGAGTGGCCATTGTTGAGTGAAAGAAGAGTGTTTAGGGTTTATTTGTTTGGTTCCAGAGAGAGGCGAGGGAGTGGCCATTGCTGAGTGAGAGAAGAATAAGCTATTAGGGTTTTTTTTTTGTGAATTGTGACCTGTCATGTATGTGTGTGGGGAGAAGCCGAGATTAGGGTTTAGTTTAGGTTATGTTTTATAGTGGTGCATTAGGGTTAGGGTTATGCATGTGGGCTTTGAAGGGGTGCGTATGGGCTTTGGATGGGTGCGGGGGTTTTAGGCTAATATTAATGTTTAAAACAGGAATCGACTGGGCAAACCCGCGGCTAACTAGCAAGTTTAAATTTGACGAGTTATTAATTTTAGAATTTTCCCTTCCAGCATGCGTTTCCCGCGACTTCCGCGACTTATCGGGTAGTGCCTCTATACGAGGTTCATCATTGGGCTTTATGCTAAAAATGCAGTGTCTACATCAGTATTCACCCCGAACACTCCACCACCCAGTCCAGAAAGACTGGTAATCACTAACCCACTGACCCACTTCTTGATTTATTGTTTACCATTGTTTGTCTTACTTGCTTTATAGCTTTTTGACCCGTTCTTTTACCTCTTTTAACCATCTTTTATATTTTATTACAGGCATGTCTGGGGAGGCATAGCCCATCTGCTGCCCATAATTAACTTCTTGGTCGAGCATTTCAATATAAATCAAGCCATGGTATATGAAAATCACAGAGATTTTCAGCAAGACTGGTCCATTTAAGGCGAAGGTAATTTCTGAGAAATTATTCCCTCTTTACTTCAATAATAATTATGATACTGATGAACTGACCTCGTTTTTGAATACGCAGCTGGCCTACCTTCTGGCCTACCATCTAGGGCAACCTTCATTTTATCATTTGGTAATACGCTGAATCAACATAATCAACCTTAAGTAGTACTCGATAAATGTAACCAGATTAACTTTAACCATTCCCCCAATAGACATCATTCAAAATATGAACATAGACGCCCGAGCACATTAACTGGCCTATAAGACCACCATAAATTTGAAGTCATGAAGCTTATTCCCTTAGAAGATTATGAGCTCTTCAAAAAGAGCCTTTCAGCACTGGGTACTTTCAACTCGACCATTCATAACACCTTTCAAATCGACCTGAATCACACGGGATGTCGACCCCGAGGAATCCTAAATCCAATATTGTAGCTTCGCTTTAATAGGGCAGTGAGGATGCCCCAACTTCAAGCTGACATAATAAGGTCTCGGTGGGACATACCCGACCCCAAGCTGATAATAAACCTAGCCATAAGAGAATGATATCTCCTTGTGTCATTCAGATAAGGCCATGGGGGAGAAACTTTGACCCCATGCCGATGAGCAATCTGAAGCCTTGGTGAGACATACCCGTATTGGAGTTGGTGCTTGAAGCGCCAATTCGAATAATGTATTACATATTTTATTATTTATTAATAAAATAAATATATTTTCATTTCGTACCTTATTAATGGTATTGTCATTATGCATATTAGATTGATGTATAAATATGCTAAGAATGACATCAACCTTAGAATAGTCTTGTAGTAATAATGGACACCAGGTGGTCTGACATTGGGATAATATTACTATTTTAAACTATTCTAAAAGTAAATATTCCTAGTTGTTGGTTTTGGAATACGGTCTATAACCTAGAAGACTAGCACATGTCGTATATTGGAATTGGAGTTCCAATGGTTTAATCCGATGTACCATGAGCTTTGGAAGCTCATATAGACGTGTGGGTTGGACCGAATACTGAATGACTCACAGGTGATTCCTAATAGTTGGAAGTACACATCACCATTAATAGGAAATTCCTCGAGTCGAGTAGCATATATAATCATTTGACCATAGGATATCATTGATTTTGTGTGAGATCCTCCACACTTTGATGTCATGTATGTCGAGAACCTTTCATGGTCTGACCTTTAGATATTCATTGGGTGTGGATCGATGCACACGTTAATCAAGTGCGAATCAAGATAGGATTCGTCGGCCCGTATGTGTACCATAAGGGATTTACGTTTCCATATAAGTAAGTCACGATTCTTAAGACTCTGGCCAAAGCCGATCAACTAGGGTGGATCGCATCAGTTGTAAAGAATCGTGGACATGCCGACATGAGATGTGCGCATCAGAAATCTGACGGTGTATTCTATGTTTCCTAAGCACAGCTTGGATAGCCTACGACGGAGGGATTGATAAATATATGTAATGACCTCGACTTGTATAATTCAGAAGGTCATTCGTGTTCTTCGCAAATTCGGAGGTGGCCGAATTAGCTAGGCTTATTTGACGAACATGTCTGAACCTTAGAGAATCCCAATATGAAGTGTACTCGTTGAGCACTTGGGTAGCCGATTAATTTTGATAAAAGATAATATTCGATATTATAATTATAAACTAAGATAATCAAATGTTATTGGATAACATTGATTATTTACTTTGATCTAATTGGATTAATTCAATAATTACACAATGGCTTAATTGTAAATTCATAAATATCTCTACCATTTGAGGATATTTTGGTAATTACAAATATATAATTATAGGTGTTTTTGGCTTGATTTAATTGGATTAAATCAAAGTGGCAAACATTGAACTAATCCATTTCCTAATCTTTGTCTTGATTTAATTGGATTAAATTAAATTGGTAGACAAAGGTGATTAGTCACAACTAATCATACATATTTGGACAAATTAGATTAAGCCCACGTAAAAATTGATTAGAACTTTCATTAATTAAAAATTACCTCAATTTTGCTATAAATAACAATCTTTAAGAATGTTTTAATTAAGCTTACATCCAATTCTTGGAGAAATTAGCCTAAGATAAAGAAGTGTTTAGAGAATCTTTGTTAGGTCTCTACAACATTTCATCTAGGAGAAATCAAGATTGGATCTTGGAGTAAAGCTTGCTAGCATTGGAATCAAGATTGGATTTGAGAGTCAAGCTTGCAAACCTTTGGAAGTTCTCCAACCATTTCAATAAGGATAAGAAGATTTGATATTTACGTCAAGCTTACTAGATAAGTTTGAACTTCTCTTAAGCTATGTTCTGTTGGGGTTTTCGGCAAAGGGCGCGGCGGAAGCACGGTTCGGGCGAAATCGTAATTTTAAAACTTTTTAAATTACCGAATCAATTATTCAATATCAAATATGAATAATTCATTCATATTTCACCAAAACATATTTCTTCGTTATCAAATAACGACATAAATAACTAAGAAACGTAGGGAAACTTTTACGAAAATATTTTTCCACAAAATGGCATAAAACGCGTTTTTGACCGAAATGACTACCCAATACACATGAGGGCAGCCCAAGTCAGCCCCAATAGTATTAGGGCAGTTCATAGGCTGCCCGAACAGTGACCAATTCACTGTTTGGGCAGCCGTCTCCCGGTTGGCTAAAAAGTCACCGGTAACGCCATTTTTCACCGTTTTCACTTATTTCAACTCCGAAATAATTTCCGGCAATTGTTCCAACACCCAAAACACATCGAATACATTCAAATGACATCATTTTTATCACAATCAACCCAGGTTTTTTAGATCTGATTTTGCAACAAAAATAATCAATTTTTCATTCTTTAATCCAACTTTTTCAACATTAATCATATTAATCAAAACACCAATTCAAGTCACTACCAATGAAGCACCAAAGAACAATTCTAGGCATTACAAGAGTGTTCATAACACTCTAGAATGATAAATTATCATCTAATGACAAAATTGAATCAATATTACAATAATATTATCCAAAACAACTTCACACATGCACAAAGCCTTCCAATTCATCCTCCAAACTAAAAAGCCCCAAATTTATAGAAATGAAGAAACCCTAGGATCTCACTAGATCATCAAGAAATAAAAAACATAATTTCTAAGTTTAGGGATTTGTACAATTACCTTTAATCCTCTCAATTCTTTAGCTTTTTTCTTGATTTTCATGATTTTTCATCTTGAATCATCAAGAAATAATTTGAGAGCATTTAGGATGAGTTCATTCGGCCAAGCTTCCATTAGAAGCAAAAAGAAAATTTTTTCTTCTTTTAAAATAAAGTAGCCGACTTATTAAGGGCAAAATTGTCATTTTCAAATTTAATTTCATTAAATTAAAAGTAAACTTTATGTTAACAAATCATATTTGCACACCTAAATTTAATTAAACCATGCCACATGTACAAATAATAATTAAACATATTGCATAATATTTATGTAATATGGATATTATTTAACTATTCAAATATTTATCATTTAAATATCTAAATAATTAATTATTATAATTATTATAATATATGTATTTTTATTTACATTAAATAACAAATACATATATTAATGGCATGTGTCAAAGTTTCATTTGACAATTGATTAATGTGTATCTAATCGAATTATGTATCAAATACAAATACACAATAATTACGATTGACCAAAAATGTCCTTATGCATGTGTTTTCGTTTAACCGTTTAAACGATTCGAATTAACTCATTTAATCCGGTGAAGTATTATGAATAATATGTATTATTCATAACGAGTTGCCCAAGTGCTCAACGAGTACACTTCATATTGTGGGACTCTTTAAATTTAGGTTTATCCATCACGAAATCCAATTTTGTGTCCATAATTCACCCACTCATGAATTATGACGGCCATAGATAATCTCGCTAAACTATGCAAGTCGAGCTCATTACATACGTATAATCCCTCCGTCACAGGCTATCCATATTATACCTGAGATATAGATAAGAACATCAAATCCGTATGGTATAATATAGTCGACTTTCAAATTTACGATCTCTAAATAACACTCGGAACTAATTTCCGAAGTTATACCACGACTATAGATTTACTAGATCGCAAACACGTGTAGGATACCTATGCCTTGTACATAGGACTGACGGATTTTATCTTGATACGCACTGGATATCATGAGCATCAGTCCATACCCAACGAACAGATGGAGGTCTGATCTAAATAGATCGGTGACATGACTACCATCAAAGTGTGGAGGATAACTCATATATCCATTGTGGTATCTCAAGTCGAATAATCACTATGCTCGCTCAACTTGAGAAGATTCCTATTGACGTTGGTGTACCATCTATTAGGAAATATTTAGTAAGTCGTTCAGTGTTTATCAAATAAACACCTACATGTCTATATGAGTCTTACGAGACTCATGGTTCATTGGGATAAACCATCGGACCAAGTCATGATATACGACATGTATTGATCTCAGCGGATTTTGCTAACCGACCCGTGTTAGTAAATTTTGACCAGGAACTTTATTTAAGGATATGCAACTTATAGTGACGCTTCCCAATGTCAATTACAAACTACGTTGTAACTGCGCACTACGTTGTAAATCCTAAAGTCTTTGTCTAATATACATGTATCACTAAATCAGATTTAGTTTCAATCTAATCATAATTAGATATCTAATCGTAATTAGATCGAATATGTATATAAAAGACAAGAGGTGCTACCATTAAATAAGTAATATTATGGAAAAAATCATTGTTCGTATTTATGAATCGGACATAAATACGATCTAGATTGGCACTTTGAGCACCAACCCTAATAATTTCTCCCACTTGCTCTATTGCCAATCCATGGTATCATATACACATATCAATGTGTATCACATACCCATGGCCCTCAAGAGCTCACCTAGCACTCAAGAGGTAAGCAACATGAAGTAGGTCTGCTATAACATTTTGAGTTTGTCCAACAAACCTAATCATTTCCCTTAACCATAATCATTCATATTTTGTAGAACCCAAGTTCTACATCAATATAACTCAGATGCGATATCAATATTATGCTACAGCTACTGAGTTGTCTATGTATTTAGGGATCAAATCCAAAATACTATGAGACAACCGCAAGCACAACACTAATATTAAAACTTTTAATCTATAAGGTCACTATGCAACTTTATAAGTCAACACTTCATAAGTTATAACTAATTCTAATGATTCAGTAGAATCAACGGTGAAACTCCCACTGCATCTAACGTCATAATTAGTCTCAAAACTAATCTGACCCTAATGGTTGCAGATTATATTCTCAATGAATAAGAAACTCATTCTTAATATCTCAAAGATCACAAAGAACATGTTTCAAGATCCATCATATGGTCTACAGCGTATCAAAATAGCTCGTAACTATTACGATTAAATTAATATATTTAATCGCACATTATATAGTATTCATTATGCTTTCATCATATTAGGCATCAGATTGACTAGATATTCTAATCAATTTCTCTTTCGACAAAGGAATCATCATTTACGAAAGATTAATACTATATACAAGAGACACATTAACTGTCAAACAGTTATACTAACTGTCATACATATAGTTTTTTGTGTTCTTTATTAGATCATATCTAATGCACGACTAATGGGAATATCTCACAAGTCTCTTATTTTATATTATATATAAAACTTTATATAAATATAGTAGAGAATACTCCCACTTCAATCACGGAGAAAAGAAGACTTAGGTAAACCTTTTTACCTCACAAACATTTCATTATTACATTAATAATGACAATGTCGTTAGGATATATAACACTAGAAAGAAATTTGTACGCTCCCACTGACCCTACAATTACATATGTATTCTCTATGCTTTGATAAAATCAGACAATCTGACTGTATCAAAATTAGAAAACATAGATTTTCGGAAAGCTTATCTGAGTCTACAATTGGCTCTGTAAGCTAGTATATCAAACTGTGATTTTAGCAGAATACAAACTCTAGGGCCATTCTAGAATGAACTCTTCAAACAAAGAAACCTCTACGGATTTATCATTCGAAGAAAACATTCAGGAACGCCACTTTGCATTCTTTAGCCAAAATACATAGTTTAATATCAACATTAACCAACAAATCTTTAATTGTTCAATTAGCGCGACTTGAGACAAGTTTTCTCAGAATCTACAATAGATCACTTAGTATAACTTTTCTCACTGTCATACTATACATGTCAAACCTTTAACAAGCTCATTTTGCTTTGTTGCGCATATAATTTGCACATTTTATGAACGATTCATAACGAAAGCTTAATCAAGTTCAAAACTTGATCGTAGTAAGCTACGAATAATTTTAGATCTTTGGTTCAATGCTGACTACCGAAATCGATATCAAATATCGCTCCCATTATAAGTTATAGCATAATTTTCTTCGATAAGAAAATAGCAGAACCAATAAGTATAAAATACTTTGTAAATGATTCAGACATCCTATTAAACTTATACAGAAGATATCGTAGGGTCATTTTCATCTTATTAATTATGTAGTTCTATTACAGTTTATCACTTTCACATTTGACTTCAATAAGTCAAGTCTTTTCTATAATTGTCAACATCCGATGTTACACACCAAGTAGTGAAACAATTTTATTACACGGGATTTTAGAAAAGATATTCTATCAAATAGAATACAATATTCTATTAAATAGAATAAATGATAAACTTTTATTTGTACTAAGGTGCAAGTGTTTTCAGTTATATAACCATTATACAAAAGAAATATTCAAATCTCAAACTTTTCAAGATTCGAATTTTCTACTTATACATAACATATACGTAACTGTAGAAACTAATGGAACAATAATTAAAAGGATGAATTAGTGTAACTAGAGCATAACCCAAGAGTATTGAAACTAATTCGGTAACACTTAATATCAAACGAATCAAATCATATAAGATTCAATTTCTCCCACTGACCAATTCCATCACGATGGAATCGTAGACGAATAATATTAAGTAAGAATCACATTTATTAAATAACTTCTTAACTAATTGCCATAAATTCACATGTCTGATCATATCAAACATCCTTGAACAATTCAAAGACTCACGACGAAATTTAAAATATAGTTTTCAACACTTCAAATAAAATATCTTTGAACCAGCCAAAATATTCTATCCGCGTTTCATCAGAAACATATTGAAAGTTCTCGAACCATTCAAGACGTTCAATATATTTTCTTTTTGAAACACGCAACTAAGTTATGACAATTCATTAACTAAGTTACGAAGTAAAGAAAACTATCCATGTTAATTTGTAATTCAATAAACTACATACTTCCAATGTATTAGTTTAATAAATCTGTGGTCCAATATGTTCTAAGTTATTTAGTTAACCGAATATTTTTCTTAATGTTTATCTTTTTGACAATGGCATTACTAGTCGTATTAAAATATGTAACAATTGTTTATAAAGAACAAGTAACTATCCAATAGTCGCAAGTTCTGATATCAAATATCAAAACAATCATTAAACATTATTTTAAATAACTATATGAGAGATCTGGTATCCAATACTACAGTTGTCGTATTGTGTGTATCGATATTCTTCATCACACAACTATACACATCTCCTTTCTTTAGCTTTATAATTTGCCTTCAATTATTCACAACAATTACAAATAATTGATTAGCAAACTGTGTCAAACATGTGACTTCTAAAAGTCATTAAAGCCAATAAATGTAAATATAAGATAAACAAATGCCTAATGGAGTTTTCTTAATGCCAGTCAAGAATCTCGAGACATGAACTAATTCACGTCAATTCTTACCGCACAAGAAACTATTCTTTCTAGACAATTATATCCTAAAATAAATATCTATTTAGATTACTTATCCTGACTTAGTAACTAAGTCACTAACCATCTTGATTTTCAAGAAAATCGGAACAACAGTTCCCGATGGTTTTAACTAATCTATTAATATCCAAGTCAACTTACATTCTAGAACCTGTTCTAGAAATACGCAACCAAAAGTAAAGTCAGAAAACATATTCAAATAATATGCATGCATTGGATTAGAAGTATAAATTCTATCAACAATATAGAATAAAGGAAAACAAAAGCAGCAATTCCATAAAATTACATAATGTTTTAGTTATGGATTTTTAACCCAGCAGTGTCTCCCATTACTTTACGTAATACTGTAATCCCCAACGGAAAATGAGAATTCAATAATTAAATCGAATTCCATAGTGAGAGTAGGATCCCATGAATATATTTCGACTCACAGCTTTGGCACGATCTCGCCTACGTATATTCATTAGGTAGACAACTCATTGTCAATCACTCACCAGTGAATCCTAATTTTGGTCCTGACAGTTTCTCGTTATGACAGCTTTGGCACGTTCACAAGGAGGTATATCAAGGCTTCACTTGCCAATGACAAAATCAAGCTACCGATGTAGTCCTGACAGCTTTGGCACGTTCGGGATTTCCACTTTCACTTGAATTTGTCTAGTATCAAATATACATCCGGCATGGATAAAATTCTATCAACTACACCCTCACTGCTTTTGCACTTTCTCGGATGTAGCCATAGAAAGATACCCATAAACCGTATTGACAAGACGGACCAAGAAACATGCATCCAATACACGTTACTTTACAACCTTATTTAAGCGGGGATATTCCACAAGGAAGTATTGTTCTAAATCATATGCATAATTTTAATCTAAATCATTTTCTAAACAATTCAATTCCACCTTTAGAAACATAACTTAACTTAACTATTAAATTTTCGTAACGTTTCCCGTTAGCGTAGTACCGAAAAGTCAAGAAACATATAGATTACGTGCCTGTGTAAACATCAAAATTGGATTATATATCATATATCAAGCATGGTTAATGTAATGGATGAATGATCAGACCTACTCTGATACAATTTTTATTGGGGTTTTGGGCAAACGGCGCGGCAGAAGCGCGGTTCGGGCGAAATTGTAATTTTAAAACTTTTTAAATTACCGAATCAATTATTCAATATCAAATATGAATAATTCATTCATATTTCACCTAAAAATATTTATTCTTTATCAAATAACGACATAAATAACTAAGAAAAGTCGTGAAACTTTTACGAAAATGTTTTTCCGCAAAATGGCATAAAATGCGTTTTTGACCGAACCGACTACCCAATACACATGACGGCTGCCCAGGTCAGCCCCAATAGTATTGGGGCAGTTCATAGGATGCCCGAACATCGACCAATTCACTGTTTGGACAGCTGTCACCCGGTTGGCTCAAAAGTCACCCGATAATGCCATTTTTTGCCGTTTTCGCTTATTTCAACTCCGAAATAATTTCCGGCAATTGTTCCAACATCCAAAACACATCCAATACATTCAAATGACATCATTTTCATCACAATCAACCCAGTTTTTTCAGATCTGATTTTGCAACAAAAATAATCAATTTTTCATGCTTTAATCCAACTTTTTCAACATTAATCATATTAATCAAAACACCAATTCAAGTCACCACCAATGAAGTACCCAAGAACAATTCTAGGTATTACAAGAGTGGTCATAACACTCTAGAATGAAAACTTATCATCTAATGACAAAATTGAATCAATATTACAATAATATTATCCAAAACAACTTCACACATGCACAAAGCCTTCCAATTAATCCTCCAAACCAAAAAGCCCAAAATTTATAGAAAGGAAGAAACCCTATGATCTCACTAGATCATCAAGAAACAAGAAACATAATTTCTTAGCTTAGGTATTTGTAGAATTACCTTTAATCCTCTCAATTCCTTAGTTTTTTTCTTGATTTTCTTCATTCTCCATCTTGAATCATCAATAAATAATTTGAGAGCTTTTAGGATGAGTTCATTTGGCCAAGCTTCCATTAGAAGCAAAAAGAAAAAATTTTATTCTTTTAAAACAAAGTAGCCGACTTATTAAGGGCAAAATTGTCATTTTTCAAATTTAATTTCATTAAATTAATAGTAAACTTTATGTTAACAAATCATATTTGCACACCTAAAGTTTAATTAAACCATGCCACATGTACAAATAATAATTAAATATTTTGCATAACATTTATGTAATATGGATATTATTGAACTATTCAAATATTTAACATTTAAATATCTAAATAATTAATTAATATAATTATTATAATAAATGTATTTTTATTTACATTAAATAACAAATACATATATTAATGGCATGTGTCAAAGTCTCATTTGACAATTAATTAATGTGTATCTAATCGAATTATGTATCAAATACAAATACACAATAATTACGATTGACCAAAAATGCCCTTATGCATGTGTTTTCGTTTAACCGTTTAAACGATTCGAATTAACTCATTTAATCCGGTGAAGTATTATGAATAATCTGTATTATTCATAACACGTTTCCCAAGTGCTCAACGAGTACACTTCATATTGTGGGACTCTTTAAGTTTAGGTTTATCCGTCACGAAATCCAATTTCATGTCCATAATTCACCCACTCATGAATTATGACGACCACAGATAATCTCGCTAAACTATGCAAGTCGAGGTCATTACATACGTATAATCCCTCCGTCACAGGCTATCCATATTATACTTGGGATATAGATAAGAATGTCAAATCCGTATGGTATAATATAGTCGACTTTCAAATTTACGATCTCTAAATAACGCTCGGAACTAATTTCTGAAGTTATACCATAACCATGGATTTACTAGATCGCAAATACGTGTAGGATACCTATGCCCTGTACACAGGACTGACAGATTCTATCTTGATACGCAGTGGATATCATGAGCATCAGTCCACACCCAACGAAGAGACGGAGGTCTGATCTAAATAGATCGGTGACGTGACTGCCATCAAAGTGTGGAGGATAACTCATATATCCATTGTGGTATCTCAAGTCGAAGGATCAATATGCTCGCTCAACTCGAGTCTATTAGGAAATCTTCAGTGAGTCATTCAGTGTTTATTAAATAAACACCTACATGTCTATACGAGTCTCACAAGACTCATAGCTCATTGGGATAAACCATCAGACTAAGTCACGATATACGACATGTACTGGTCTCAGCGGATTTTGCTAACCGACCTGTGTTAGTAAATCTTGACCAGAAACTTTATTTAAGGATATATAACTTATAGTGACGCTTCCCAATGTCAATACAAACTACGTTGTAACTGCGCACTACGTTGTAAATCCTAGGGTCTTTGTCTAATATACACGTATCACTAAATCAGATTTAGTTTCAATCTAATCATAATTAGATATCTAATCGCAATTAGATCGAATATTTATATAAAAGACAAGAGGTGTCACCATTAAATAAGTAATATTATGGAAAAAAAGTATTGTTCGTATTTATGAATCGGACATAAATACGATCTGGATTGGCACTCTGAGCACCAACCCTAACATGTTCTTCATTAGTGGATTTTTCATTAGTGAGACATATAGTGATGAATTATATATTGGATGCATGATTACATAGCTTAAAGTTGAAATAAGGCTAATATATTGTGTTAGAATGTTTTGGAAGTATAAACACAATATGCTTGTTATTTAGGTCAAAGATGTTCATGTTGGACATGGAACAATTAATAAGAGTTTGGAACTGTAGATTAAAACTTAGAGCTATGACTACCATTCTAGAATCACTTAACCACCTTTGGTTGAACTAGAATTGTTAATAAATTTCATAGTGGGATTATAAATTGGTTTGTGTTTTGATTTAAACAAATGCATATAAGTATTTAGAATACATGTATGCTAGTTGTATAACATGGTTTGATGATGGTTATGATTCTAAAATTAGATTTTGGGTGAATTTGAAGTATTAGGAGAAAATTGAAAGTGTTTGGTATTGGTTTAAAGTTGAAAATGCTCACTGCCTAGGGCATCGCCGCGACTCTGACCTCCCAGTGTCGCGACATCGAGCATCAGACCTAGGAGCGTCGCGACGCTGAGACATTCAGCTCTTGCACTTTGGAGCGTCTCGACGTCCAGGCTTTCGCATCGTGACGCGCTGCGCTGATACATACTGAAACTTTATTTTCTTCGTTTCAGAGTTTTCAGACTCCGTTTTGGTACCCATTTTGTCCTATGGACTCGAAACGAAATGTAATTTTACATAAAATATTTTAAAATACACCCATTCTAGATATCCATGTGTTAGACCTACTTTCGCTGCGCGGGATACCGATCCGACCCTAGGGGTTCCACACATGTCTTAATAACCCGACCCCGACCTTATAATAATCCTGGCCAAAAAGGAATGATCCCTTCTTGTGCCATTCAGATAAGGCCGTGGAGGAGAAACTCTGACCCTATGCCAATGAGCAAGTCGAGGCCTCGTTGGGACATACCTGACCGCAACCTGATAAACACAATAAAGCCTCGGTGGGACATACCTGACCCTGAGCCAATGAACACAATAAGGCCTCGGTAGGACATACCCGGTCCCAAGCCAATAAACATAATAAGGCCTCAATGAGACATAAGTGTGACATGGGCGATTTATCACACACTCCGTACCGACCCAAAAACATCAAGGGAATTGAAGCAGCGTCCTGCCCCATAATACCCAAAATAACAATTTTGAATCTTATAGTCCAAAGTCCTGGCGAACCAAGCTACGGATCGTAGGGGTGACCAATTCCATAAGGAGATTGTCCATATGTTAGGAAAACGCCACAGATGCCTCACTGTCTTCCCCTTGCTATGATTGGTGGGTCCGAAATAGGATGGCCAGCGCCGCATGGGCATTTCCATTTCCAGTGCTAGGCACATCCCCAGGCTGCAAAACTCCATGGAGGTCCGTGGGCTTTCCCCATGCTATGCAAAGCCGAGGATACTGTAGTACCTCACAAGAAGTCTTCCATCCATGCGTGCAATGATTACCTTTAGGCACCAAACGCCACACAGGTCTTCTTGCTATATTCCCTAAAGGTGCAAGTGATTTGGGATTAACGTTCCAGCCCGATGGTTTGATAATGACACCAGGAATTGACATGCCATGGGAGACATACCTTTCTTGCTTGTCTTGTACCCTTTGATGTATTCCAATCATGAGTATTTCACAAGAATATTAAACAAGTCTTTTTCATTCAAATAATAAACAAACGTATGTGAATAAGTTTTTATTTATAAAGGCAAAGCCCTATCTATATTTTTGGGATCTACTGTCATTCTTACAACTATTTGAGGATCATTTTAAGATAAGTTTTATGGAAAAATACCTATGCAGCATCTATGCATTCATGGGCTTCTTGAGCCGGGTGCCATCCAACTACTCCAAGTGATAGACATCCGGTCTGATGACCTTTACTATCGACGCTGCCTCGCCATCATGACCTCATAATCAACATACTCATTGAGGTAGCCATTTCTTACCAGGTTATCGACTTGCTCATGCAAATCCCTGCAATTCTTCGTGCTATGTCCCATTGTTTGATGATAGGCGTAATAAAACATTTGATCCCCTTTTTTCTACCTTGAATCTCCTCGTGTCTGATTCAGTTAGCAGACACTTTTCTTGTATCTCATGAACTATCTGCATCAAAGGCCTGTTGAGGGCAGTATACGCAGCGTCCCATGTTACATGAGCAACTCTGATAATAGGTGTTAGTCCTGGAGTCGGGTTTCTCGGAATTGTAGGCCTGAGCTTCCACTGGCTTGGTCCTGGTCTCTTCTATTCGCTGAATCCGTTGCAACGAGTATCTGGCCTTGGCTCTTTTCTCTCACGATCTTCTGATCCCACTTTGCTGAGTTTCCTTTTCGTAGCCTTTTGCTCCCTTTCTATAGTGGCCATCCTCTTACTATTGGAAATCTCTGGCCTAAGCTTCGAAATTCACTATTCCACTGCCCATGACGTCCTTCATGTCACTGCCATCATTGTTCTAACAACTCTCCTTAACTACCCACAATTCGACCAATCAAAATACTCAATTTCCACTGTCATTGCACCGTCCTATGATGGCCCTGCTATGCCATTTCCCTGCTACTGCACTGCCCTATGACGGCTGGCAAGGGCTACTTCCAATGAGAACTGTTGCTTTTCCCATGTTTATCACAAGTCTTCCAGAAGTTCATTATATCTATTAGGGCGTACATCACATATTCTCGAGTAGAGAGATATATGAATCCTGTCAAGTCCCTCGGGTCGGCATACTAAGGTAAATGATGCTTGACCATACTTCCTCTAACTTCCTCAACTGGGTCGGGTCGGTATCATAGACCATCTCAGGTCGGCTTCAACAAATGCTCAAATGCTCTCAAATCTAACACTTTTCTTGCTCCATCAGCCGGTTCTGCTATCAGGAGAACTCATCCGTTTAGGTGGCTCGATGCCCATCTGTTTGTCTTCAGCCTCTCTAGGTTCACGGACTTTCTCCATCCTCTTTTGGTCAAGTAAAAATCTCAACCATCATCAATAATAAAAATATATTCGAACTAATACGATGGAAATCACGTAGCATTATGATGCTTTTTCTCTATAAATTTATTTCATCCTTAAATAAATCCTAATCTAATTCAACCTTTTTTTAGGAAATAAATCTAATTCCACACTGAATAAATAAACATCATTAAATACTAATTTTTACTTTAAATGCAAACCACAAGATTATGAAATCTGATCAAGTTGAAATTGAAATAGCCCCAACTGTTTATATCTTGTCCTATGAACCCAAAAAAAAAAAACCCTAATTTCAACTCTGCCGTTTCTTTGTTTTTACAACATAAGCACCACGAAGACATTAAATATATGATCAGCGTTTGAGGTATATAAGAATTCAGCTTTTAGCTCTGTTTCATTATCATGTTTTAAAATCAAACGTAAACATGGATTGGAAAATTATACCGTTTCATATATTTATCTTGCATCAAGCTGGTTTTTGATAAAGATTGTTAATTTCGATGGTGTAAATTAGCTTTTTGGATTGGAATTGGTGTGGGAATGTGGGAATTCTGTCGGTTACTTGAGTTTTTAAGTGTTTGATTGTGTGCATGGTGTGTGTTTATTTTGAATTCTTTTTTGTTTTGATATTTTGTTGCTGTGTCGGGTGAGTTTGATTTGATGGTGCTGAGATGGGGAAAGAAAGTTGAGGTTTTGCATTATGGGGTGTATTGTTTTTATATTGAGAAGAAGATCATCAAATCTGTGAAAATGGTTGGTAAAGCTTTAGTTTAAAGTTGGTATCTTTTTGTTTTATCTTGACTTGAAAGGATAGGAAGTTAAAGGTTTCATATTGCATTCATTTTTTTTTGGCTTGCTGTGGATTCTCTTTTTGGATATGAAGTATGGCTGAAATCCGATTCAGTTACAATCAGCAGATAAATCTATCTTGATTTTGAATAATTTTGATGTTTTTTTTTAAATGGATTCAGATTTTATTTATGGTTTTGCTATAGATTCAATTTTACTTAAGTGATTGTTGTTGTTGTGTACTGTTAGGGTTCAATGTAGCTGGTGATAACGTCATCTGTTTAGAGAATTGACCATCATTCTGGTTTCTAGATTTGATTGCCAAAGGATTAATGGAGACAAACATTTGTGACATCAATCACTTGGATGGTGATGTCCTTCTGCCTCCTCGGAAGCGTCTTCTTGCTGGATTCAAGAAACAGAGTTCTTATAGCAATGGCAATGACAAGGAAAGCGGTATTGTGCATCCACCAGTAGTTGCTTCTTCTTCATCACCTTATAGTCCTTCAAGTGAATATTCAAGTGAATTTAATGCCCGTCTTAACAATTTATTGAAATCTACTACGAGTAATTCAAATCTTTCACATGAAGAGATTGCAGAGTTAGCGGAATCAGCAGCTATTGCTGCAGTTAAGGCTGCACGGGATGCCAGAGCTGCAGCTGAGGAGAAGGCCGCTATGGCAACAAGAGCGATTACTGCTGCTAAGAGTGCTTTAGATTTGATTGCTTCATTTAATGATTCCAAGGAGAGACACTTGAAAAAGAATAAGCTGAAGAAGCATGTTCCTGTTCAGCTTTTGTACAAGAAGAACCAATCGATGGGGGATAGTAAGACTGATGAAGAAGCAGCTCGAAGATTACATCGCGTCATGAACAGCTCCCCCAGAATCTCAAAGAACCTCATGAGTTCTGACTTGAAGGGCCATAAGCATAAGAAGCTTAAAATCTCACCCACTTCTGAAAGGATTAGGGTTTCCAATGGGGGTATAGTCTTGGGAGGAAACGGTGGACACGCTGCAGGAGGGGAGGTGGACTTTGAAAATGAGGGCACCTTGAGTGGGGTATACACAGTTAATGCAGTTGAAAAGGCATGTAGATATGGAAAAACAGTCCAATTGAGGATGGGCAACGGGGAAGCAGTAGCAAGTCACTCTTCAAAAGAAGAAACGAGTACTCCTGCTAGAAAGAGGGGAAGGCTGAAGTTGAAAAAATTGCCCTTAAGCTATTGCAGCTCAAGGGATAGAGGAAATACAAAGGAGGGTGTGATTCCGTTAACTGATAAGAACATGGGCAGCCCCCATATGCCCTTGTTTTCTCTGGAGGATGGTGTGATGCCAATTGAAGCTACACCGTGGAAATGCCAGAATTTCAAGGCAGCTCAATGCGTCGAACAAAATAAAGTCGTGTAGTCAATCATAGTTTGTGGAGACTGGTTGCTACCATAATTGCTGAGGTAGGATTTAAAATGCTCTTTTTAACAGGAATGGCTTCATTTGTGCTCAAGGGATATGGTTTGGTGGCATAAGATTTATGATTTGATTGTTCAAATCCTAGGTTCGAATTCCGGAGGTACACTTATTGTAAGAGTCGAAACAGTTGAGAATTTTACTTATTCTGTTTAAGCTTGGATTGGATGATTTTCCAATGTTTTCAAAAAAAAAAAAGGCTTGATTTGATTTATCTTTTTGTTTATCCCTGGTGTATATTTTTAAATGTTTAAAATGCTTGCGTCTATTTGTATAATAAGCACAAGCAGTAATGTCTTTGTTGACAAAATTGTCCTGAGCAATACCAAACCGAGAATTTGTCTTGAGATCCATGTGATGTGATTGAGTTCCATTTTCTTCTCCCCAAGTGCCACTGACAGAGTAAAAACTTTTGAGTCAGAGTAATTCTTAAAGAAATATCTAGGAAAGTGTTACTGTAACTAATTATTGAAGAAAACTAGCTTTTTTTTTAACTAATTATTAAAAGATTTCAAATAATTTTAATCTTAAAAATTAATTTTGATATGATTTTAAATACTTCATTATATAGGGAAATATTGGGGCCGAATCAGAGTCCGGAAACTCAAAACAGGAGAAAATCGGAGAGAGCTTGCGTTGCCTGGGTCAAACGCGCGCAAGTAGCATGCAACAACATTGCAGACTTGATTATGGATCTGTAACATTCAGCGACCCCGGCGACTTGTACGTTACCAGAGCCTGACGACTATTACAGTTCGGAGGCAGAATACTTGATATAAATTATGTTCGAGCATGTACGTGCTCATAAAATGAATTTTGGGACATTCGGTAAATTCCTTGTAGTTCCGACGCAGAACTTAGCTTACGTCCAATCCCGAATAGCCCTTAGTAATCATGCCGTAACGTTTTCATACGATCTCCAATTTTTATGAAATTTATATCGTTGGAAAGCTTAGACCGAGACCTACAACTTTCGCGTTGAACATTTTTCCAAAATCGAATCAGAAACAAGTTAAAAATTGAGATTTCCGCGGCTGCTACAGTAATTTCGGGAATAGTCTAGACTTGGAGTGATGTGGCTTAATCATAGCCACCCATTTTCTTGATAAAAATCAGCCCCTTTGCCTATAAAAAGGGCACTATTCCCTCATCTCCTCTAAGGTAAGAACGTGAGCAACCGTGGAAGATTTCTCTAATTTTATTTTTCTTCCTCAAGCCATTTTAGATGCAACAAGTGATGATTCTCAAGTTCTTAGCACACAAAGTAAGCTTCTAACTCCCCTTCTTTCTTTATTTATTAATTTTGGACAAGGAAACTAGAGCCCCAATTCACACTTTATAAACCCTAGAATTTGGAATTGTCAAATTGGCTTTGAATTAGTTGTTTGGATGCATTTTTGAGAGTGTTATGATAATATTAACATGAAATGAGGTCCTTGTGAGTGTGTGAATGTGTTGAGAGGGAGAGTGTATATGTCTCTTGTGTTTTGAGGGTATAAACATGTAATGAGGTTTATATGTGTATGAATATGTTGGGGAAATTATGCTGGTTAATTTAATGATTCTAGATGATGGTTTGTGTTGGGTTGATGAGATGAGATGGATTTTGAGCAATGTTGAAGATTAGAGAATTACTTATGTAATAATATTAGTATTGGTATATAGATGTTGGGGATTGATTATGCTTTTAGTGTATTGATATAGAAGTTTAGAGAAATACCTATAAGAAGATGTTAAAGTGATGGTATGAGGATTGTTGAGCATTGGCTTTGGAAAGTGGTTGTTAGGCTCTGAAATTGGCCTAGCGTCGTGACGCCCAACTCCCAGCGTCGCGACGCGTACTGGAAAGTTGTCTCTGAATCAATTCTGGATTGGGAGTGTCGCGACGCTCAAGGACTCGCATCGCGACGCGATATAGGGGAACCCTTCTGCCTCAACCCTACCCGTGTCAGCATCGCGACGCGCAAAGCTTAGTGTTGCGATGCGTGACCATTTCTCAGGATAAATTTTTAGGCAATCCAATTTCAACTCAGGATATTAGAGACCAACTCAGGATATTAGAGACCACCCGAAAGACTTCGAATTATCTTATATATGTTGGACAATTATGACCCATAGCGTCACTATTTGTACAGATCACGGTGTTGTTGTACAAATTAACAATGTGACAAAGAAGATTGCACTCTTATCATTTGTGATTAGATCACCTAGATGTATAAATGATAGGAGGTCCATATGATTTGTTCCTGGATTGAGAATGATATGAGTCAGTATCAGTCCACGAAGGATAAATCATTAAATATCCCTAGTCAGAGTATTATCGAGATTGGACATCGATAAATACGTAAAAGACTAGTATTACACTTGTGTGTGTTGTGAGGGCACAACGACATAGTTCTCATATGTTTGGGTATATGATACTCATGCAAGTGTAATAGGAGGTTGTGTTTTACTGATGGTACGGGAAACAGTTTCGCTCTGGATCAGACCCCCTCGGAATTCCATTGGTAGTATGACTATGTGTCTATGGAAATCCGAAATCAGGGTAGGTGTATTTGGTTTTAACGTGAGACTTGCACCGCAAATACATACGACAATCAATATGCTTTGGTTGAGGTTGTCCAGGGCTTTAACCGGTTCTGTGTACGCCAATGCTGGGTATATTGAGAATCGTAGTGTGTTGGGTGTGATGTTAAGACGGAAGTGTCACTCCAGTCATATGGAGATGATGGTCACGTAGGATACGGTACTGGTTCTCTTAAGTACTGCAGTCATCGGGATAATATGACTAGGTCATAGTTATCCGATATAGAGACTAGTTAACAGACATCCGACATGTGCTTCGTACGGGGGCAGACAAAATTCCAGCCCTAGGCCTAGCACATGATCATCTGATACTGGATCGAAATACGCAATACCACGTATACTACTCCGATATAGATCGCTTATTCATGTAAGCATATTTCTGGAGAATTGGGTAGGCATGGCGCTTTGCTAGAAGCCAACCTTGTCTTGTGAATCGGTGTAAATGTAGTACGAGGTACTTACGTGTTCGGATAGTCCGACGACCCGATTTACTGCCAACATATCCGGAGATCTCATGGATCGCTCCCTGAAGATTCACCGATGACGTATGACTCGCACTTTAATTAATCTGGGATTAATTTAATGAGAGAGAGAGAATTAATCTGGGATTAATTACGGAGATATTTTATCTGGGATAAAATATCAATTTAAGAGAGAGAACGATTAATTTGGAATTAATCGGTAAATTAATATATTTGATATATTAAACGAAATTGGATTTCAACGCGGAATTGAAATTAGATTTTAATTCGGGCGAACGAATTAATTTAGAATTAATTCGTTAGTGAGGTGAATAGTGATTTCGCTAGGCGTAATCATTTAATTACGACGTAACAGAAAATTCGATAATTTGGAATTAGCGAACCCGAGCCCAGGATTATTTGCGAGCGCATTCGCATTTCGAATTCGAATGCGGCACGTAAGTCAAATCAAGCGTCAAATCGTAAATCACATCAAGCGTCAAATCACATGTCACTTTTAGTGATGTGACATTTGATTGATTGATGTGAGTTGATGTGAGGTGATTGAAAGGCATTAAATGTTTGCTTTTTGAAATTGAAAAAAGGTAAATGATTTATTTATTTTGGAAATATATAAACCTTTTACAATTTTTTCTTTTTCCTTAATACTCTCTCTCTTCATTTACGGTATTAGGCTTTTTGGAGCCAAAAACCCCTCTTCTTCTCTCTCGGTCTTGGACCGATTTCTTCATCTATTTCTCTGGTTTTGATCGAGCAAAATGGAGAAGCAAATGATCTTGTTGCAAGATCTATGTGCTAGCACACTCTAGGAGGCATACCAAGGTGATAGGGAAGTGAGTTCGTGAGCATGGAAGTTTGACACAAGCTTGGAGCTTTAATGGAGTCCATGGCCGATTCTTCATGGAGGAGATCCACCCACTGCCGTGAGAGCCACTGCTCAGTCCACCGCCGAGCACCCCACTGCCGACCAAGGAGGAGCAGTTCGATTTTTGTCTTCGGAGCATCCAACCGATCAATGTGAGTTTTTTCCGCACCTCATTTGATGTGTATTCAACTCGTTTTATGCTTGATTTATGATCCTTGGGACTTGATTGAAACCCAACAATATACACGAAATTTACCATAGCACAAACGTAGAACATCATATAACGATGATAGTTTCAAAGTGTATTCTACGATATGTATTCTAATTAAGTTGCCCATTAAAGGTAATCGCAGGAACCACAAATTTCTTCGGAAAAGCGAAGTAAGGCTAGCAGGACTCCAAATCTGTGAGTGAACACTCTTTTCTTAAGTTGATTTTACATTATGATTGTTTAAAATATCATACTTACTTTTTTTTTTTAAGGCGTTAGCCAAGTTCACTTTCAATAATATTTTGATTGAGCATGTATTGAGAAATGGTTTAGAAAAGAGATGTTTGCAAAACATGACTTGATGTTTTCGAGGCATGGGGGAAAAATCCACCTTAATATCTAACTTGACTCAGATATCGTGTGCACACGCGGTTTAGGACTAGGGATGACAATTGTCCCTAGATCCTAGATTCAGAGCTTGGATGGTAGCGTAGATTCGCACTCCTAGTTCTAGTTCAGTGGCTTTGGGGACGGCGATACGTAACGCCTCAAAGCCAATAGTTTCAGGGACAAGTAGTGGCATGCTTTGGGGGACGACGATACGTAACGCCCCAGTGTCATGGATTTGCACTCATGACTCTAGTTAGGCGTATGTGGGGATGGTGATACGTAATGCCCCCATGCGTCAGGTTTTCCAGAGACAGATCTAGTGACAAGTTTTTCAGAAGAAAAGGTTTTCAGAGATACAGTTTTCAGAAGTGAAAGTTTTATAAAAGAGTTTAGCAAGAAAATATGGTCTTACAGAAAGACTTAGAGTTTTGCAGACAAAAAAGCTTTTTTTAAAAGAAAAGTCTTCAGAAAAGTTGTGTTTTCAGATAAGAAAAGAGTTTTCAGAAAGAGATGGTTTTCTGGTGACAGCTTCAGTTTTAGAACCAAGAGTTTTTATAAAATCACATTAGTTTTATTTTAATCGTCCACTTACTTAGATCATTCAAACAATCTAACCCCCACTCCCAGTTTCTTTGTTTTACAGGTTACTTGGAGGACGAGCTTTGGAGGATGGATACTGATGGCAGTCACTAGAGTGTTCGGTCCACTAAGTCTAGCCAGAAATTGAGTTCAGTCAAGTCAAGTAATGTCCAGTTCAAATATTTTGTATAACAGAATTGCGTATGAGTATTCATATATAAAGTTGTAACATATATGATATTGTCTGTTCAGTCGTATGTATATTATTTCACGAACTATGTTATGGATTTAAGCATTGGTCTCATATATGAAATTATGTTGAGAAAAGTATCAGTATTGTTTGTAGTTAGAAAGTCAGAGGCTTAGGGGGATAGTACGGCCTATTCTTTGCCGGTAGCATCTCTCGGATTGTGGATGTTACAAAGATGGTCTCAGAGCATGGTCTAGGGAGTCAGTGACTGTAATGGGCAGAGTGCTGGGGCCTTGTATACGCAGTATGTCTGGGATACCCATATATGAGGTACTACCTCTCTAGTATCTGATCCTCGAGTACGTCCTCAAGTCTTATAGACATGTTAGTAAAATTCACAAGCTAATTGAATCTTCTTCCTAATAAAGAAACCATAACCATTATTTTAGCAGGAAAATCCTTCTATAGTTATCTTGGCTTACCAACAGAAGTTCAAGACAAGTAATGAGAACAGAGAGTAAAGTTTTAAGAATAGTTACTCAAAGGAGTATTAAGAGAAAACTATAAGCAAAGTAAAGAACGGTACATAGAGGTACAAACAACCAATGCCAATGAGAGATAAAGGTACAAAAACAGATAAATAAGGAAGCATCAGAACCTGTAGTAGTAAAAGAGAATACAGTAAGCCGGAGCAAAAGTAAGATGTCGAGTAAATCTAAGTAAGGTTCAATTTCCCCAAGTCATATTCCTTACATTCTTAGAAAAATTCTTCTAGTAGACCCAATAGTTTTGAATACTTCATATAGATACTAAGTTTTTCGAGTAACGAAGGATAGATAAAAAGATAAAGAAAGTAAGAAATCAGAATTAGATATGGGAGTTCCAATGGATATGAGATGCCAAAAAGGATTTAGAGAATTCCAGATCCCCAAACCCAGGCCCGTGAGCAGGTAAATGGAGGTCATAAGTGGAAATGCTTAGTATTTTTAATCTAAGAATTCAATAGACAAGGCCTTAGTCTACCCAGATTCTCAGCCTTCAGATATACCGGTTAAGGAAGCTGTACTGACAGAGCCTATCTCATACTTATCTTGCATGAGTAATAAACTCTACCGGGATACAAAGTATCAGAACAATGAGGCCGATATCCATTGATATATAGATTCCTGCCCCATTCTTTACCAACTTTGATAAAGTTAACCGTAAAGAAAACCCAATACCCGTAATACTATATTTTGAGACAATGACACCAGATTTCGAGAAACGGTTTACCCAGAAAGGAACCAATGAGGTTTTAAGGATAGAAGAGAAATGGACTCGACACAAGTCAATATGGCAAGTTCCTAGTACTAGAAAGAAATCCATAGATTAGATCAATACCAGTAGAAGTTCAAGTAGGTTAAAAAGGACAGACTCATGAGATAGGAAATACTCAGGATTTAATAAAGAGTACCAGTGCGGGCAGAAAGATTAGATGGCAAAATTGTGGCTTATAGCTAGAGTAGAGAGCATAGATCTAGGAAGTAGCCAGAAGAATGAACCACCACTAGCCTCAGTAGCATGGCTTAGAGCCAAGAGATAGAGTATGAAAACAGTAAGAGAGGAATAGAAAGTGACAAGAGAATTCAGAACTTATGGTGATATACGTAGCGTAGCGTAAAGACAATAACATAAATGAAGACCACAAAATGGATAATAAAAGTTGTGGAACCCTAAGACAATGAGTAATCGATTTAGGTCCTGATAGAGCGAACGATGATTCTTCCTTCCAGTAACTCCTACTTTATTAAATATATAGACACCCAACCAGAAGTGGGAAACATATGTCCACCCCTCAACTTAGAGCCCAGTAAGGATTTGAATAAATAAGGGAGAGCGTTGGACATGATGGATAAATCACGAAATAGCAAGATTGTCGAACAGTAGAACATATAGCTTTCAAGAAAGTAAAGGTTAAAAAAGAGTAAGGAATCAAAGTAAGCAATGTATAGAAACACAGAAGTAAGATACCCGACTTATACAGAGTTTCCCATAGCTTAGACACCCAACTTATACATGATTAGTGAAAGTGTAGTACCTAAGCTAAAGGATCAGTAGCGATGCCATAACATATGTTAAGATATGGAGCTTTCAAGGAAGTGATGACTTATGAGACTCAAGAAGCCGAGATAAGGAGGAAAGTCAAGTAACAGAGCAAAATTTAGAAATGAAGAATAACAGTGGGAGTACGGTAGAAGTTTGAGAGAGCATGAGCCTTATGGAGGTTCTCAGTAAGAAGTAGTATGACCAATTGACGGAGGTAAATTACGAGTAAAGTTGAAGGAGATAATTCAGATGGTTTTTAGCAGAAGTACCTAAGTCTGGGAACTAACACCATAGATGCAAATAAGAGAATCCTAAGCTCATAGATAAGTAGCATGCGCAACTGTAACACATGTAACTAGTGAGAACACCGCAACCAGAAAACTCTAGGACAAACCCCACCCTCCCAACCCTCGTAAGAAAATAGCGATAAAGATAGACCTCGATGTTGCCTTAAGACACTCCCAGAAATAAGTAAATGCATAGTAGAAGGAGACCGAAATATAAAGCCTTTGAATATAGTACAAGAGCAGAATGGAAGAGGAAAATAGCCCTAAGTGAGAGATTTAAAAGAGAAGTTGTCTAGATGAAGGGATGAAGAGATAAAATATTAGTTTAGTAGTGACAGGGATATAAAAGAATAGCGTTAGACATGGCTAGGGACATGCAAAAGATGATATTCTTCTGGTAACGAAACAGAGACATGGATCACGAAACTTCCACGTATAGAATAAGATCAGAAGAGAAGACAAGAAGGTCAATAAGTCAAAATTTTGGTAAATGTGTAGTGTTATATGGACTCAAGGAGATAAGTTCACTTCAAGGCTATATTTGGTACAGTGTGTGAGTTATCAAAGTATAATTTACATAAATGGTCATCAGATAAAGATAAAATCCATAAGTTTGTGTATATTTACGTATACCTGATTAACAACACTTGATAAAGCAAGAATATAGAAATAATAATGAGGGAGATTCCAGGATGCAACCAGGTATGGAGAAAAAGTTAAGGACGTCGTAATTGAATTCGTAGTAAGAACGGAAGTAAAAGTACGAATAAAGCATGAATAATAGCTGATCGACGTTGAAACAGAGAATACAATTTAAGCAAAATTATACATACAGTTAAGCTCAGCTTAAGAACCTTGCTTCTAAGTCATTAGAAAATTGAGAAGGATCCTAATGAAGCTACCCAGAATTAACCTCCTTAGTACAAAATCCATTAAGTAGATAACACTAGTAAGCAAGAGGTACATGAAGAATTTGACCCTACACTATGAAGTGCTAAACCCCACTGATAGTTAGAAAAGTGAGAACTTGAAAGAACATAGCCCATAAGCAGTTGAAACTTATTAAGAAAATAGAGAGTTAAATAGTTAAGTTATGGAGATGAATGCTAGTTTGTGATGCGTAATCAGCGCTAAGAGAATATACAAGAGTTTATTCTTTTATACACTTGTACCAGAATGGAATCAGTACATCCAGAAGACTTAACCATGGAGGACGCTAGAATTTCTAGAGAAGTTCAAAAGTACCCGTTAGGAAGAACCAGATGGAGACAAGTAAGGTTGGTCATAACTAGAAATCGAAGAATTGGATTTCTGTAAGGCATAACAATAGTCATAGTTTGAAAGTAGTATTAAGTATCCAGCAGAACTCTTACGAAACAAGAACGAGGAATTGCCACTCAATCAAGAATTCAAGAGGTATCATGCATGAAACAAATAGTAGAACAAGAAAAACAATAATGCATACTTATTAGCTAAAGAATGAACGATCAGTTTGACGAAGGTCTTGGTTGCTAATTCATAGTGAACCCAGGTGATGTGAAATAATTTACAGTAAAATAAGAGTCCATGCAGACAGAAATAAAGTACAATTTTAGTTATGACCTCCAAGACACATCATTCAATCCAGCAGGATAATTCTATTATCCTAGAATATGACGACAACATGTGGAAAGTCGTCGGGAAGTAGTGCATATAATGGGTGAAGCAGAATGGAGTATAAGTATGTAAACGGTTAAAGGTTGGTGGCTTATGAAATAACATTTGAACCATGTGATTTGCGATAACATGTCCAGTACCGGGAATTTCAAGTCTAGACAGACTCCAGAATTCCAATTTTAAAGAGGATTCAAGGACGAATCCTATTTAAGGGGGGAAGAATTTGTAACATCCAGCGACCTTGATGACTTGTACGTTACCAGAGCCTGATGACTATTACAGTTCGGAGGTATAATACTTGATATAAATTATGTTCGAGCATATAAATGCTCATAAAATGACTTTTGGGACATTCGGTAAATTCCTTGTAGTTCCGACGCGGAACTTAGCTTACATCCCATCCCGAACTGCCCTTAGTAATCAGGCTGTAACGTTTTCATAAGATCTCCAATTTTTATGAACTTTATATCTTCGAAAAGCTAAGATCGAGACCTAAAACTTTCGTTTTGAATATTTTTCCAAAAGCAAATCAGAAATAAGTCAAACATTGAGATTTCCGCGGCTGCTATAGTAATTTCGGGAATAGTCTAGACTTGGAGTGACGTGGCTTAATCATAGCCACCCATTTTCTTGATAAAAATCAGCCCACTTACCTATAAAAAGGGCACTATTCCCTCATCTCCTCTAAGGTAAAAACCTGAGCAACCATGGAGGATTTCTCAAATTTTCTTTTTCGTCCTCAAGCCACTTTAGGTGCAACAAATGATGATTATCAAGTTCTTAAAACACAAAGTAAGCTTCTAACTCCTCTTATTTCTTTATTTATTAGTTTTGGACAAGGAAACTAGAGCCCCAATTCGCACTTTATAAACCCTAGAATTTGGAATTGTCAAATTGGCTTTGAATTAGTTGTTTGCATGCATTTTTGAGAGTGTTATGATAATATAAACATGTAATGAGGTTTATATGTGTATGAATATATTGGGGAAATTATGCTTGTTAATTTAATGATTCTAGATGATGGTTTGTGTTGGGTTGATAAGATGAGATGAATTTTGAGCAATGTTAAAGATTAAAGAATTACTTATGTAATAGTATTAATATTGGTATATAGATATTGGGGATTGATTGTGATTTTATTGATATAGAAGTTTAGAGAAGTACATATAAGAAGATGTTAAAGTAATGGCATGAGGATTATTGAGCATTAGTGTTGACGGCTGATTTTGGTCTCAGGGGTAAAATGGGAATATTACTCCCGAGACAATCCTCCCTCAATAGTGAATTTGTTTTGTTATGGGGGACCAAAAGCAAACTTAGCAAAAGACAAATAAATACGCCAATCAACAAAGAGATTTAACGTGGTTCAGCGGATCTTGGTCCGACCTACGTCCACGGGCACAAAAAAGATGATACTTTTATTACTCAAACACGCTTCTCAGTCTCTGCTTCTTGTTTTTTTACAAGTCTGATGGTAATGATTCTGATCTCAACTCTCAATCTTCAACTTGTTCTCAACTTCCTTTTTTTATGCACACTCTACCCTTCTATTTATAATAGTGTAGAAATCAGATTCCTTCTCATACAAGAATTTCCTAGTTGAAACAATTTCCATTTCCCATAAGGATTCCTAGTCAAAACTATTCCCTTTTCCCATAAGGATTCCTAATCAAAACTACTTTTACTTTCTTTATCCTACTAGGACTCTGACTCACCAGTTTTCCCCATGAAAACAGGATAACTTGTCATCTTATCCGCAAGAATAGGGAGTCATCTTCTGGAGCATATCTCGCTATCTGGTCGGTTTTCATGAGGTCGGTCATGATAGTCATTTGAACTGAGAATGATTCTGCCGATCTGATAATTGCCCGGTCATCTGAACCCAAGTGGTCGGTCACTTATCATCAAGTGCTCGGGCCCTCACTCATGTGGTCGGGTCGGTATTAAACAAGAGAGTTCCCATTTTTACCCCTACCGTACTGCTTAAATATCATAGTGCTTAAAAAACACCATCAACATCTATCCCCTAGTTCTCGGTAACAACGAGTTTGCGAGTTGATGCCAGGAACTATAAAAAAAGATGGTGTGCCGATGAATCCGTCGGTGGTCACTCTAGGAACCGCAGAGAAAAATGCATTGGCTGCAAATCTGGTCATTCCTGCCACCCTTATGTGCTCAGTCAATGAGGATCCCGATATCTACCCGTGGAGAAAATGTTTTGCCCTTATGCTGATGACGATCGACTCGGTGGGACGTAACCCGACCCCGAGCTGAGAAGAACATTTGGCTCTGGGGGAATGTCACATCCCCAGACCAATAGAAGCCGACTCGGTGGGACGTAGCCCGACCTCGAGCTGAAAGAAAGACTTGGCTCTGGGGGAATGTTACATCCCCAGTCCAAAGAAGCCGACTCGGTGGGACGTAACCCGACCCCGAGCTAAAAGAAAGACTTGGCTCTGGGGGAATGTTACATCCCCAGTCCAAAGAAGCCAACTCGGTGGGACGTAACCCGACCCCGAGCTAAAAGAAAGACTTGGCTCTGGGGGAATGTTACATCCCCAGTCCAAAGAAGCCGACTCGGTGGGACGTAACCCGATCCCGAGCTAAAAGAAAGACTTGGCTCTGGGGGAATGTTACATCCCTAGTCCAAAGAAACCGACTCGGTGGGACGTAACCCGACCCCGAGCTGAAAGAAACACTTGGTTCTGGGGGAATGTTACATCCCCAGTCCAAAGGAGCCGACTCGGTGGGACGTAACCCGACCCCGAGCTGAAACAAACATCGATCTCGGCGGTACAAGAGCAGACCCGAGCCGGAAAGAGACATTGGTCTCGGCGGTACAAGAGCAGACCCGAGCCGGAAAGAAACATCGGTCTCGGCGGTACAAGAGCAGACCCGAGCCGGAAAGACACATCGGTCTCGGCGGTACAAGAGCAGACCCGAGCCCGAAAGAAACATCGGTCTCGGCGGTACAAGAGCAGACCCGAGCCGAAAAGAAACATCGGTCTCGGCGGTACAAGAGCAGACCCAAGCCAGAAAGAGACATCGGTCTCGGCGGTACAAGAGCAGACTCGAGCCAGAAAGAAACATCGGTCTCGGCGGTACAAGAGCAGACCCGAGCCGTAAAACAAATATCAAAACCATTGTGTGAGCCATAACAAACAAGCATAATCAAATGTCAACCTAAGTCAGAAGAGGTTTTACTCATCTTTTTGGGAATTTCGCTGATTTTATTTCTTCTGTGAGGGGGGATTCCTCTTTGTCATCCCGGGCGTCTCCTGTATCTGTTTTGAGGCTTGCCCCCCACTTGGCCATCTCTTTCTTTAACCAAGATTTTACCTCGCTATTTGGACCGCCATGTCGCCTTCTACGCTCTTCTTCATGTCTATTGCCATGGGTGCGGTGTTCCTCACGCCTTGGGATCTCCCGAACAGTTTCGTCGTACTCTGTGCCTCATCTTCTAGTGTAGCGGAGACTATCAAGAGGAATCTGTCGAACGTCTCTCTTCTTCTTCTTCCCATGTGTCCTCTGCTTGTGAATCTTTTTCCATAACTATGGATTTTATCCCGTAAGGCCCCCTCCTCCTAGGTCCATCGTCCTCACTTGTATCCACAACCCTCTTTCCATCTGCTATCTCTCCTCTTCTTTGATTAGCTCTGGTTTCAGGCTTCTCGCGGTTCCCCCATTCCATTCTCTCCAGTCGGTCCATCATGGTTTTTAGGAGGGCTTGACTATCCTCCATTTCATTCCTTATGCTTTCTTCTATCTTCTTCATCCAATCTGTGGCCGGATTCCCCGACGATTGGTGATTTCCGCCTTCTGCCATTGTCTTACTACGCGAATCACTTTTTGTTGAGTTCCCCACAGACGGCGCCAACTGTTGACGGCTGATTTTGGTCTCAGGGGTAATATGGGAATATTACTCCCGAGACAATCCTCCCTCAATAGTGAATTTGTTTGGTTATGGGGGACCAAAAGCAAACTTAGCAAAAGACAGATAAATACGCCAATCGACAAAGAGATTTAACGTGGTTCGGCGGATCTTGGTCCGACCTACGTCCACGGGCACAAAAAGGATGATACTTTTATTACTCAAACAAGCTTCTCAGTCTCTGCTTCTTGTTTTTTTACAAGTCTGATGGTAATGATTCTGATCTCAACTCTCAATCTTCAACTTGTTCTCAACTTCCTTTTTTTATGCACACTCTACCCTTCTATTTATAATAGTGTAGAAATTAGATTCCTTCTCCTACAAGAATTTCCTAGTTGAAACAATTTCCCTTTCCCATAAGGATTCCTAGTCAAAACTATTCCCTTTTCCCATAAGGATTCCTAATCAAAACTACTTTTACTTTCTTTAGCAACGATAGTTTTAAAATTTATTCTATAATATGTATTCAAATTAAGTTGCCCATTAAAGGTCATCGTAGGAACCGCAAATTTTTTCGGCAAAGCGAAAGTAAGGCTAGCAGAACTCCAAATCTGTGAGTGCACACTAGGGTTGTTCACAGGTCGGGTCGGGTTTTTTGAAATTTTGTGATACTCGATCGGGTCAGGTCACGGAAGAATCAGGTCACGGATCGGGTCGCAGGAATGTGTAACCCGATCGTGTTCGGGACGGGTCGGGTTGTCGGGTCATTAAACAAAACAAATTTTACTGTTATCATAAATGCAGAATCGAAAAAAAAGAAATGTTTTTTTTTAAAGAAAATGAATGTATAGCCTGTAAATGAAATAAATGCGCCGTCACAGCTCATCAAATTTGAACAGCATTCCATAGTTTTCTCGGTATCCACCTACTTCAATTCCGAATATGTGATACTATTTCAGGTTAAAATGAAAGTGATTTGTTAGAGAAAAATGAAAGTGCTTCTTAGAGAGAGGCTTTTGACATCAAGTAAAAATCTTGTCCAGAAAAAAATTACCGACTGATGTAACAACAAATCGAAGGGCAACATGAAAACTCAAAATATTAAGAAGTATTGGGTGAATGTCTCTAACATCAGTACATCAGTAGAAAAAAATTGGGTAAGGGAAACTTGGTATTTTTAATGACTCTCAGCTTGGCAGTGCTTGTCTTCTTCCATGATCTTGATTCAAAATTTAAATATTATTTATTTTATATCTCAAAAATTATTATATATATAAAGTTTTAATACAAAAAAATTAATAAACAAATGAAATAATAGTAAAACTTATAAAAAATAAGAAAAGTATTATAGGGTCGGGTCGGGTTTTAGTATCAAACCCGTTGGCCAACCCAAAAATTTCGGGTCGGGTTGAAATTTTGCAAAAAAAAATTTGAACCCACGCGGATCGGGTCAGGTCATGTCGGGTCGGGTCGCGGGTTGACCCGACCTATGAACACCCCTAGTGGACACTCTTTTCTTAAGTTGATTATACATTATGATTGTTTTAAATATCAGACTTATTTTTTTCATTTTTATGTCACTTTCAATAATATTTTGATTGAACATGTATTGCTCAATAATATTTTCATTTTTTGGTTTATAAAATAGATGTTTTAAAAACATGACTTGCTTTTTTCGAGGCATGAAGGAAAAACCGACCTCAGTATGTAACTTGACTCAGATACGAAATTGATGGACTTAGATATCGTGAGCACAGGCGATTCAGGACTAGGGATGACTTGTGCCCTAGATCCTAGATTTAGAGCCTGTAGGGTAGCATAGATCCGCACCATCGGTTCTAGTTTAGTGGCTTGGTGGGTGACGATACGTAACGCCCCAAGACCATTTGTTTTAGCGACAACTAGTGGCATGTTTTGGGGGACGGCGATACGTAATGCCCCAATGTCATGGATTTGTACTCCTGACTCTAGTTAGGCGTATGGGGGGATGGCGATACGTAACGCCCCTATGCGTCAAGTTTTTCAGAGAAAGATCCCAGTGACAAGTTTTTCAAAAGAAAAGGTTTTCAGAGATACTGCAGACACTACATTTTTGCATAAGCCCGATGATGAGCCTCGTATGGAGGCACTACCTGAAAAGTTGCGGAATTTGAAAAAAAATGAATGCCAGAAGGAAGGAAAATCTCCAAAATTAGCACCTCATCGGATTCGGACTCACTAGCCAGCCTCCGATTCGCTCAGTCAGTTTCTGCTTCAAATCTTAGCCTCGGACCCACCATGCATCCCATCCACGTGGCCCATGACCCACCATGCACGCCCAAAGCCCATGCAATCCATGTCAATCCTCTCATCAAATCACTTTCCAATTCAATGAGATTTTGAGATCCCATCCTTACCAATTTAACAAGATTTGAGATATCCTCATCACCAAATTTATGAGATTGTATTCCCAAAATAATTTGAGAATATATCCCCCAAATTTTCATGATTTGTTTCCCTATTTGGAGATCCCTTCAAATCATTATAAAAAGGAGACTATTTTCTTCTTTTTAGAGGCTCTTGGATGGTAATTTGAAAGAAAAAAACCCTAGTAGGCTCTCTTCTTCTTCTTCTTCAAGCAACCACTGAAAAACAACCAGCCACAAAAAAAAAAAACCAACCGAAAACAACCAATCAGCCAAAAAAAAAACAACAAAAAAACCCAGCAAAAAACAACGAAAAAAGCAAGTAAAAACAACAAAAAACCCATCAAAAAATCATGAAAATAGCAGCCAAAAACCGTGAAAACAGCAGTAAAAAAAAACCGTAAAAATAGAAGGAAAAAATTGTGAAAATAGCAGCCAAAAAAACCTTGAAAATAGTAGCCAAAAATCGTGAAAAAAGTAGTAAAAAACCGTGAAAACAGCAGCAAAAAAAACTGTGAAAATAGCACCCAAAAACCGTGAAAACAGCAGCAAAAAAACCTTGAAAATAGCAGCCAAAAAAATCATGAAAACAATAACCAAAAACAGAAAAATAGCGAGCAGAAATAGTGAAACACCGAGCATAAACAGCGAACCAGTGAGCAGAAATAGCGAATCAGCAACCAGAAACACCAAACCTTGAAACCAAGCTTCGATCCTTCCGGCGACGACCTAACGCACTTCTGAGAAAGAAACTTAAAAGGTAAGACCCGAGGGCACCCTTACCATATTTATTTTATAGTTCCGGTCGCTGCATGCCTGGCTGGACGTGAAATACGTCCAGTCGGGTATGCGAAGTCCTACGTCAAAGACAGCCAAATTTATGGTCGCATTTTTTCTTTCTTTTGCATTTTTTTATTTATCTTTTTTTATCTATTTATTCACTTTTATTGTTGTTTTATTATTTCGCCTTTATTTTGTTTATTTTTGTTCATATTGATAATTATACATCGTTATATGTTTTCATGTCTATTTTTTTGTCTGTTTACATTGCATTGATGATTATGTATGTTATTATCCCTTGCGGTATATGAGATGGAAACCCAGACGTAAATTCCGTAGCCGAATCCGAATGGACGGTAGTGCGGTTTGTACTTGGGATACAACTTCACGTGCCACTCGGGAAATACTCATATATGCGTGATTAACCCCTTTTTATTTGCTATTCATTTATTGATGCTTTTCTTGTTTTTGATTGTTTATTATACTTTTTCGTTATTGCATCTCGTATTTCTTAATTTAATGTGCTTTTGGAACTATATTATTGTGATTATTATTTTTTTTGGGTATGTTATTACATTTTTATTCGCTTTTATGCCTGAATTGCATTAAGACTTGGCTATACCATTGTGTGAACCCGTCCATTATACTGGCATAAGTAGAAGACCATTCCAAACCCAGCGGTTTGAGGTCTTCCCTTGCAAAGGGTGCGTGCGGCCTTAAATCTTTCCCAGTTCACACTGGGTGGCAACTCATTTATTCTCTGATTTAGTCCCCCGTGGGCTAATCCGTACTCTCTACGGGCTGCGATCCCAACAATGTCATGGTCGTCGAGTATCATAGGCATAGCGGTAAACCCCGCCTCGCTTCTACAGATGGTGACTGCACTAGGGATAGAGAATCGGCCCCGAAACAATGCCTTGTAGTGTCCATGGCTTTGGCTTTGGTTAACCAAGTCTCATATATTTTTCATCCCATTCTTACCCCGATGGCGTCATGTATCGTGAAGTCGCTTTCACTCAAGGCGGCAGATCGTTATGTGATGATAACCATCACTCGTTGGCACGTACCCCTAGGGTATAAAAAAGGTGTGCTCACTTGGTCACTCGAACCCTTGAGTGGGGAGACCTAGTTATGTACAACCCTTCGCCAATGAGAGCCTTATCCATACCCTTGTAAGCCCACATATGAACCATGGTTATGTGTCCTATAGAAGCTACCCCTATGCTTGTGTTTGGGCCCATTATCACTTGGATCCATTTGGACTTCTTGTCATATGATACGAACTTGTTGGGCCACTTAAACTGGGACAAGTTTGCATCTTATGATAATTGGGCCAAAAGTTTTCAAAGTGACGAAGGACCACCTTGTGTTTGAGACCCATATCATTTGAAGTTATTTAGCCACCTTATCGCAAAAGTGTAAACATGTTGGGTCTTTTCAACTGGGACAAGTTTACACCGTGTGATAATCTGATTGAACGCTTTAAAATGATGACAGGCCAACTTGTATGAAAACCTTGATGGGATTAGAAGGTCCAAACATGATCCGAATATGTTAGATGCATGAGTCCGATATCCACACTGGCTTTCATCCGGTAAGGGTACGCCTTGTTATGACATATTTGTATACTTTTGGATACCTCCGAGTCCATCTCCGCCACAACCGTGATTACCGAGGGCCCAATTCGTCGTTTCTAGAGAATGGCACGATCCCCATAATAGGCTTAGTCAATCTTGTAAATGGGTGGTCTTTGTCTTTTACTGATGAAGAGGGACTGAGGTAGCCAAGGTTCACCCCTGTAGCGTATGAGAACGATTTTGTGTACCCCATATTGGTGCATAAATTGAGCCGTACCTAGGGCAAAAATGGACTTACCACGAGTGTGGGAGGAATAAGGTCGGAATGGTATATGTTGTTTTGATAAACACATGCATCTCATGCATCGCATGCATACATGCATCATGCTGACCCATTGTCCTAAAAGCCATCATAGAAATCCGTTGGGTTAGAGAAGAAAGAAGACTTGTCAGGAAGAGGTTAGCAAACATGAATGCGTCAGACAGTGAAGGTTCCCGTACGGATCAATTGGAGACCAATATCACCAAAATGACCGAACAACTACAAGCTTTGACCAATGCTGTGGCCAATCTGACAGTACCCCGCACAGTGGAAACAGAAAACAACGAGGATGGAAGGCGTGAGGAACCCCAAAATAGGGTGAGTGAAGAAATCCCTATTTTTGATGAGGAGATGGCTGAGTATGCCGCGGGAAGGATAGCCGGGCCTCAGGCAGAGTTACAGAAACTCAGAGAACAAGTAGAGTCAGTTACCCCAAGATGAAGGGAAAACATGAAGATCTATTAGACAATGATGCGATGACTTTTGAAGAACAGCTGCCTCCCTAGTTTAAGATGCCTGACATAGCCAAGTTCAATATAAACATAGATACTAGGGTCCATCTCCGACAATATGTTTCAGTGATGAGTTCAGTGGGTTTGTCGAAACGCCAGGTGTAGAAGATGTTGGGATGTCACTGGAAGGGGCGCCTGTTGTATGGTATCATGGCCTGGAGAAAAAGGTCAGAGATGACTGGAGGACATTAACAGAGGCCTTTCTGAACCAGTATGTCACGGACATGGAGATAGACTTGTCGCTCTGTGACCTAGAAAACACCAAACATAAGCCATAAGAGACTTTCAAAGATTATGTGGATCGCTGGAGAAGCAAGCTCTTGAAGATGCAGACACGGCCCTCGGAGAATGACCAGATTAAGATGATCATTAAGGGCTCCAAGCCCTCCATTTATAACAAGCTGAGAAGGATGACCTCCATGATTAGTAACTTTCGAAAGTTAAGAGAAACTGTCATGGATATCGAGGAAGAGGAAGCCGATAACAGAAAGTTTTATGGCCAGAATAGTAAGACCATTGGGGGGCCTTCGGGGACCAAGCTCGCTCCTGCTGAGGTCACCGCCATTCGAAACAGGCGATTCTCCAATTTTGATAGACTTTTGTCAAAGGTGTTTGAAAAGCTGAAGAGGCAATGACTCCTAAAACCCTAAGAACCTAAACCACTTCCAAACCCCGTGCCACACCACCTCGACCAAAACCTATACTGTCACTACCATCAGTAAAAAAGCCACGAAACTGACAACTGTGTCCGCCTCAGGCATGAGATCCAAGACCTCATTGACACTCATAAGATACTTGACCCAGAAAAAGAACAACCAAACACACACAGAAAACCCTATACCCAACTACCACTCCGTTCCACCACCCACCTACATGATCAAATTCGTCCTACCCGAAAGCCTTGTCCTCAAAACTCTCAACCACCAAGCTTCTTGCATGGGGATATGGGACAACATCAGTGAAGATGAAACAGAGCAGAAGAGAGATTTCTGGGAAAACTTCTCGAGTAGTGATGAAGAAGAGGTAAAGGCGATGACTCGCAATGGATGTTTTTACAGTGATGTAACAGAGAAAGGCAAAAAAGTGCTAAAAGAAGGCCAATAGGTGACGGAGAATACAGATAACTTCGAGGGGGACACAGTGTTACGTCAATTGAAGAAGACACGGGCACAAGTGAGCATATATGAGTTATTATGCGCCTCTCAAGAGCACAGGCGTGCCGTGGTAGAAGCTCTAAGTATGATAATGTTACCTGAAGATGCAAACCCGATGATGTTCGTAGGTTTGGTACAGAAAGAGGATAGACATGTGATAACATTCTCTGAAGAAGAACTCTCGTCGGAGGGGAGGAATCACAACAAGCTGTTATTCATAAAAGCGGAAGTAAGAGGCAAGAAGACATCTTATGTGATGGTGGATGATGGCTCATTTATCAATGTGTGCCTTTTGAAGATTCTGTCAAGGTTGGTTATGCGGACAATAGATTTAAGCCCCTCCAGCATGACTATAAAAGCATATGACGATAGAAAATGGAGAGTCGAAGGTACTTTTGTCACAGTAGTCAAAGTGGGCCTGATAGAAGACGAGGTGGAGTTCACAGTGCTTGATATCCCAGCTACATTTGCTCTGTTATTAGGGAGGCCATGGTTTCATAGACTTGGGGGTGTGCCATCCACTTTGCACCAGGTTATTAAGTTCCCGCATGGAGAGGAAGTCATCACCATCAGGGCTGAAGTAGACAATACTATGGATGCTTTAGACCTACAACCTTTCACAAGGTTCCAAGTGGCAGCAAACTTTGAAGAATGGGTGGAACCTAAATTGGCTAGAATCATGAAAAGAATGAAATATGAGCCGGACACATTCTTGAG
This sequence comes from Zanthoxylum bungeanum, assembly GCA_019454045.1. NCBI lineage: Eukaryota > Viridiplantae > Streptophyta > Magnoliopsida > Sapindales > Rutaceae > Zanthoxylum > Zanthoxylum bungeanum. The sequence continues at coordinate 255,280 of SKCR01000148.1, forward strand.
TGCTAGAGGCCAGAGAGTAAGAGTACTACCAGATTTCAAGGGATAGACCACTAAGAGAGGATTGGGGTATGAATCCGATGGGAATGAGCCGAAGACTAAGAAAAAAGGATGAAGCTGATGGAATACTTTGTGAAAGCCACATGATATCAATGAGAGCCTGAACCCGTAGAGGTCAATGGGATCATAATACCAGGATTCGAGATCTTCAAGGATGTGATAAGGAAATAACCACAGGCAGAGGAACTTGCAAAAGAGGAAGATAAATGGTAAGAAGAACTACTACAGTTGGAGAATTTGACACTCGAAGAAAGCAAGAAGATGAAAGAAGACAAGGCTGCAAATAACAAATATGTTTATTTTCCTTACTTATTTGATTGTAATCCTGCATTTATTAATCATAAAGACATTGATTTTGCTTACTTGTTCGAGTCTTTTCCTGTTAGTCTACATCATAACATGCATGACATGGGCATATTTGACATTCACTCAACAAAGACAAATTCATTTAATCTTGGTACATGTGAAAACCCCAAGGAAATTTTAATTGCAAGTGAGGTTACCTCTGATGAGCGGAAAGAATTAGAATGAATATTAATAAAATATGAAAAAGTATTCGCCTGTTCCTTTGAAGACATGCCAGGAGTGGACAGGGTACTGCCTAGCACATGATACCAACTTATCCGAACATGAGGCCAATAAAATAGAAGCTTCGAAGAATGAGGCCAGAGTGGGCCGAAAAGGTTAGGGAAGAAGTCAAGAAGCAGATAAATGTAGGGTTCTTAGAGGTGGTGAAGTACCCCAGGTGGTTAGCCAACATTGTGCCGGTACCGAAGAAGGATGGAAAGGTCAGAATGTATGTAGATTATATGGACCTCAACAAAGCTTGCCCAAATGATGATTTTCCCCTACCCATATAGACGTGTTGGTTAATAGCGCGGTTTTATCTGCTATGTACTCATTCATGGACGGATTCTCAGGATATAACCAGGTCTTCATGGCCGAGGAAGACAAGCATAAGACTGTCTTCATCACTAAGTGGGGTACATATTGTTACAAGGTGATGCTGTTTGGACTTAAGAATACGGGAGCCACTTATCAACAAATGGCCATTACATTATTCCATGACTTGATGCATAAGGAGATTGAGGTATACGTGGATGAAATGATGGTTAAATCAAAGATGAGGGCCGGACATATAGAAGCACTGGAGAGATTCATTCAAAGAGTCGATAAGTGTAATCTTCGACTCAACCCCAAGAAGTGTGTGTTTGTTGTAACATCCGGAAAGTTGTTAGAGCATACGATAGGAATGTGAGGGATATAAGTAGACCCTAAAAAGATCAAGGCAATTACCGAGATGCCCGCATCGAAGCATAAAAGTAAGTTAGAGCTTTTCTCGTGAAAATCTAGTATATCAGTCGATTCATTGCCAAGCTAACATTAGTATGTGAGCCCATTTTCAAGCTATTAAGGAAGGACCAGCCTATGGAGTGGAATAGGCAATGTCAAAAAGCTTTTGACAAAATCAAGGAATACTTGGTTAAACCGCCCGTCTTGAAACCCCTAAAGCCGGGCAAACCCTTGGTGTTGTATTTGGACATAGAACCTGAAGCGCTGGGGGCCATGATGGTACAAGCAGATGAGACAGGTGTGGAACATGTAGTCTACTACCTCAGTAAGAAGATGCTTCCGTATGAAGCCTGCTTTCAAGAGGTGGAAAAGATCTGTTTGGCGGTGATATGGGCTTCCCGAAAGTTGCGTCATTACTTCCAATCCTATAAGATACAAATGGTAGCAAAGGAGAATCCCCTAAAGTACTTGCAGTCAGTACCTTCACTGGTGGGGAATTTGGGCAGATGGTTGGTGTTGCTGATGGAGTTTGATATAGAATACCTCACCTCTAAGGTAATCAAATGGCGAGCCGTAGCAGAATTCTTGGCATTACAACCCATAGAAGGAGATCAGTATAAGTTCAAATTCCCGGACGATGAGGTTCAGGCCATAACGGTTCAGGGGTGGAAAATATATTTCGATGGGGCAGTGAATTACAAATGAGCTGGAATAGGAATTGTGATAGTAACCCCCGAAGGAGAAACCCTACATATGGCTAAAAGGTTTACGTTCGGAGTAACCAACAACATGGCCGAATATGAAGCATGTGTCTTTGGAGAGAAAACACTGATAGCCCTAAGAGCTAGGGACGTATAAGTTTATGGAGACTCGATGTTAGTAGTTCGACAGATGCAAGGGGAATGGGAATTGAAGGAAGACCGGTTGAGACCATACCTACTCCATCTCAGGGAGTTAGCACAGGCTATCCCCGATTGTAAATTCCAGCACTTGCCACGAGAAGAGAACCAAATAACGGAAGCACTAGCCACCCTAGTTGTAACTTGGGAAAACCCGAAAAAACTGGTAATGAGACCCCTTGTGCTGACAACAACTAGCAGACCTAGTTATGAGATAGAGAGAATCTTGGAAGTAGAAGTCGACGATGGGAAGCCATGGTACTACGACATTCTGCAGTATCTAGAACGTAGGGAATTCCCAGAAGGAGCCGACAAGAAAGACAAAATATCCATTCAGAAATTGGCTTCCCAGTTTGTGAGTTTGATGGGAGAGCTATACAAGAGACAAGCCAATGTCATCCAACTAAAGTGTTTAAGAAAAGAAGAGGCTCAGAAGGTGATGGAAGAGGTGCACGCTGGAGTATGTGGACCGCACATGAATGAATTGAATTTGTCCCGCAAGATAGTGAGACATGGATTTTACTGGTCGACCATGGAAGCTGACTGCGCAAAGCTGGTGAAACACTATCACGATTGCCAGACACGCATCAATTTAAACCATCTACCGCATACGGAATTGTATGGACTGTCAGAACCATGGCCTTTCTCAGTGTGGGGTATTAACATAATTGGAAAAATTAGGCCACATGCATCAAATGGATACCGCTTCATAGTAGTGGCGGTAGACTATTTTTCGAAATGGGCGGAAGCCGAGTCATTCCGTAATGTTACGGTGAAGCAAATGACCAAGTTCATAGCCCGTAATATAGTATGTCGATACAGAATGCCACATCATATAGTGACGGATAATAGAGTCTAATTTCAAGGAGAAACAAAGGCGATGTTGCAGAAGTACGGGATATGGCATCACAAATCATCACCTTACAGGCCACAGGCTAATGGGGCGATGAAGGCAACCAACAAAACCATAAAGAAAATACTAGCTAAGATGGTAGAAAGTTATAAAGATTGGGTTGACAAACTGCCATATGCCCTGTGGGGGTATAGAACTTCGGTGAGAATGGCAACGAGAGCCACACCCTATGCTCTGGTTTACGGGATGAAGGCAGTGTTACCAGTGGAAATAGAGATACAGTCAATATGGGTAGTAGCAGAGGCATGATTTCCTGAGTAGGAATGGGCCTCGTAGAGGTTTGAATAACTATCATTACTTGATGAGAAAAGGATAAAGGCCATGTACCACATGCAGCTATACCAGAAAAGGTTGGCCAGGGCGTTCAACAAGAAAATGCATCCCACCAAGATCAGGGAAGGTGATCTAGTGCTCAAGCAGTCGAAGCCACTAATAATGGACCCAATGGGAAAGTTCAGGCCTAATTAGGAAGGGCCCTACCTAGTCATAAATGTGATGGGGAATGGGGAAGTGAGACTGTCAGATTTGAAAGGGAACGAGTTCACTGAGCCCATGCAGGCTGAAGCAATACTTTGCATAAAAAAAAGAAAAAAAAAGAAAAAAAAAAAGAAAGGCTCGTTGGGTTGAAAATCCGCAAAGGACAGCCTAAGCAAAATATAGAGCATGAGTGAGCAAGAAAAACGGTTGATTGTAAAATTCGTGAGGAACAGTTAACGACAGAGGTATCCTTGCAATGCATTTCATTATTTCCTACATATGTATTAAAAAATAATGCAAACGCCTTTATTGAAACAAATGTTCAAGATGTTCATAGATTGCATAAATCCCACATAACCGGGAAAAATTAGATTCAAGTAATTACAAATCACGTCTTTTGTTTCTTAGATGCTAGACCAAGGTCAGAAGATCTAGGAGAGGAACCTCGGGAATGAGGACGATAGGAACTTCGAGAATGGAGAACAACCTCGGGAAAGAGGACAAATGAAGAGCCACGAGAATGAGGACATATCTGAAAAAAAAAAAGAAATTTTTTTTTAGCTCGCTGAGTTGAAAACCTGAAAAGGTGACTCAGGCAAGATAGAGCAATCCGCTAAGTTGAAAATCCAAAAGGACAGCTTAGGCAAAAGATAGAACGAACCTGCAACTCAATGGACGAAGCACAAGACAATATCTTTTTCACATCTTCAGGATAGCAAAGGAAAGCTTCGGGAATCGGAAGACGTGATTTTCAGTATCCGAGAAGGGTAGTAAGAGAAAAATGCAAGTCGAGAATGGCAGCAAACTCCTCGGGGAGAGGGCATGTTTCGAAATCTGGGAATCAGAAGACATGATTTTCAATATCCCAAAAGGATGAGGCCACTTTCAAAAAGGCGTAATCCATATTGACCCGGTGTAGGTAGCGAAGGGCAGAAAGCTGAGCAAGGTTTGAGGATGACCAGTCCACCACCCCGCGAATAAGGGACACAATGGGATCTTTAGCCATGAGACCAAAGAGAACTGAGCAATAACCGAAGAAGAATTGGCAGAAGAGAACCGTAAGCAAGCCCGGGGGCGCCCAAAGCTTTTTATACGGAAAGGGCACCAAAGACCAAAGAAACCCCATAAGAGTAGGGAATGCATCCATGCATACATGCATTCACGTCGCATACACACAATTTTTGTTTTGTGTTCGCAGGCTTTGAAGAAGAAGAAAAAGCGGCGATGATGAGAAACTCTAAGAATGGAGAGCAACCTCTTAAATGAGGACGAAGAACTCCGGAATGGAGAGGAACTCCGAGAATGGATAACAAACTTGGGAATGAGGATGAGCAAAGAGCCTCGAGAATAAGGACAGATCAGGGGTTGAAGTGCCTCACCACTATCAGTTAGACAGAAATCTCAATGGTGGAAGCCTTCACAATCAACATAGTTTGGGAATGAATCCTAGAGGTCGAAGCACCTCATCATCATAAAAAAAACTCCCCAGTGGATGGAAGAGTCACATAGGAGGACCAAAACGCTATCATCCATTTAGTTCGGGAATGAATAAAGATCGATGCATCTCACACCCAACATGGTTCGGGAATGAATCCCATGGGTCGAATCACCTCGCCATTAACTCAACTCAGTTCGGGAATAAATCCCAGAGATCGAAGCATCTCACACCCAGCATGGTTCAGGAATGAATCCCAGAGGTCGAAGCACCTCGCCATCAACTCAACTCAATTCAGGAATAAATTCCTGAGATCGAAGCATCTCACACCCAACATGGTTCGAGAATAAATCCCAAGTGTCGAAGCACCTCGCCATAAACTCAAATCAGTTTGGGAATAAATCCCAGAGATCGAAGCATCTCACACCCATCATGGTTCGGGAATAAATCCCAGGGGTCAAAGCACCTCGCCATCAACTCAACTCAGTTCAGGAATAAATCCCAGAGATCGAAGCATCTCACACCCAGCGTGGTTCAAGAATGAATCATAAGGGTCGAAGTACCTCGCCATCAACTCAACTCAGTTTGGGAATAAATCCCATAGATCAAAGCATTTCACACCCAGCATGGTTCGAGAATAAATCCCAAGTGTCGAAGCACCTCACCATCAACTCAACTCAGTTCGGGAATAAATCCCAGAGATCGAAGGATCTCACAACTAGTATGGTTCGGGAATAAATCATAGGGGTCAAAGCACCTCGCCATCAACTCAACTCAGTTCGGGAATAAATCCCAAAGATCAAAGCATCTCAAACCCAGCATGGTTCTGGAAAGAATCCCAGAGGTCAAAGCATCTCGCCGTCAACTCAACTCAATTCGGAATAAATCCCAGAGATCGAAGCATCTCACACCTTGCATGGTTCGAGAATAAAACCCGAGGGTCAAAGCACCTCGCTATCAACTCAACTCAGTTCGGGAATAAATCCCAGAGATCGAAGCTTCTCACACCCAGCATGGTTCGGGAATAAATCCCAGGGGTCGAATCATATTGCCATCAACTCAACTCATTTCAGGAATAAATCACAGAGATCAAAGCATCTCACACCCAGTATGGTTCGGGAATGAATCTCAGGGGTCTAAATACTCGCCATCAACTCAACTTAGTTCGGGAATAAATATCAGAGATCGAAGCATCTCACACCCAGCATGGTTCGGGAATGAATCCCAGGGGTCGAATCACATCGCCATCAACTCAAATTAGTTCAGGAATAAATCCCAGAGATCGAAGCAACTCACACCCAGCATGGTTCGGGAATGAATCCCAGGGGTCGAAGCACCTCGCCATCAACTCAAATCAGTTTGAGAATAAATCCCAGAGATCGAAGCATCTCACACCCAACATGGTTCATGAATGAATCCCAAGGGTCGAAGCACCTCGCCATCAACTCAACTTAGTTCGGGAATGAATCCTAGAGATCGAAGCATCTCGTAAAATCAGCGAAACAACAGGTAAGTCCGGCAATGGCCGATGAACCATATAAGTAAAAATACATGCATAACTTTGATAGGGTTGTCACTGTCACACACTACACAAGCCCCATCAAAGTGGGGGCGACTGTAGACACTTCATTTTTACATAAGTCCGATGAAGAGCCTCTTATGGAGGCACTACCTGAAAAGATACGAAGGTTGCAAAAAAAGAAATGCCGAAAGGAAGGAAAACCTCCAAAATTAGCACCTCATCGGATTCAGACTCACTAGCCAGCCTCAGATTCACTCAGTCAATTTATGATTTAAACATTAGCCCCAGACCCACCATGCAGCCCATCCACGTGGCCCATGACCCACCATGCATGCCCAAAGCCCATGCAATCCATGCAAATCCTCTCATCAAATTACTTTCCAATTCAATGAGATTTTGAGATCCTATCCTTACCAATTTAACAAGATTTGAGATATCCTCATCACCAAATTTATGAGATTGTATTCAAAAAATAATTTGAGAATATATCCCCCAAATTTCCATGATTTGTTTCCCTATTTGGAGATCAATTCAAATCATTATAAAAAGGAGACTCTTTTATTCTTTTTAGAGGCTCTTGGATGGCAATTTGAAAGAAAAAAACCCTAGTTGGCTCTCTTATTCTTCTTCAAGCAATCACCGAAAAACAACCAGCCACCAAAAAACAACCAACTGAATACAACCAATCAGCCAAAAAAAAAACAACAAAAAACCCAACAAAAAACAACGAAAAAGCCAGTAAAAACAACAAAAAAACCCAGCCAAAAATCGTGAAAACAATAGCCAAAAAATGGTGAAAACAGCAGGAAAAAATCATGAAAACAGCAGTTAAAAAAACCGTGAAAACAGCAGCAAAAAAACCATGAAAATTGCAGCAAAAAACTATGAAAACAACCGCCAAAAACCATGAAAATAACAGCCAAAAAACCGTGAAAACAGCACCCAAAAACCGTGAAAAACAGTAGCCAAAAAATCGTGAAAATAGCAGCCAAAAAAAGCATGAAAATAGCAGCCAAAAATAGCGAAATAGTGAGCAGAAATAGTGATACAGCGAGCAGAAACAGCGATACAGTGAGCATAAACAGCGAATCAGCAACCAGAAACACTAAACCTTGAAACCAAGCTTCGATCCTTCCGGCGACGGCCTAACACACTTCCGAGAAAGAAACTTAAAAGGTAAGACTTGAGGGCACCCTTATTATATTTATTTTATAGTTCCGGACGCTGCATGCCTGGCTGGACTCGAAATACGTCCAGCCGGGTATGTGAAGTCCTACATCAAAGATGGCCAAATTTCTGGTCATATTTTTTCTTTCTTTGGCATTTCGTTATTTATCTTTTTTTTATCTATTTATTCACATTTATTGTGTTTTATTATTTCGCCTTTATTTTGTTTATTTTTGTTCATGTTGATCATTATACATCGTTATATGTTTTCATGTCTATTTTTTGTCCGTTTACATTGCATTGATGATTAGGTATGTTATTATCCCTTGCGGTATATCAGATGGAAACCCAGACGTAAATTCCGTAGCCGAATTCGAATGGCCGGTAGTGCGGTTTGTATTTGGGATACAACTCCACGCGCCACTCAGGAAATACTCATATATGTGTGATTAACCACTTTTTGTTTGCTATTCATTTCTTGACGTTTTTCCTGCTTTTGATTGTTTATTTTACTTTTTCGTTATCGCATCTCGTATTTCTTAATTTAATGTGCTTTTGGAACTATGTTATTGTGATTATTATTTTGGTTGGGTATGTTATTACATTTTTATTCGCTTTTATGCCTGAATTGCATTAAGACTTGGCTATACCATTGTGTGAACCCGTCCATTATACTGGCATAATTAAGGGACTATTCTGAACCCAACGATTTGAGGTCTTCCCTTACGAGGGGTGAGTGCGGCCTTAAATCTTTCCCAGTTCACACTGGGTGGCGACTCATTTATTCTCCGATTTAGTCCCCCGTGGGCTAATCCGTACTCTCTACGGGCTGCGAACCCAACAGTGTCGTGGTCGCTGAGCATCATAGGCATAACGGTAAAACCCGCTTCGCTCTTACAGATACAGTTTTCAGAAGTGTAAGTTCTATAAAAGTGTTTTAGCAAGAAAATATAGTCTTACAGAAAGACTTAGAGTTTTGCAGACAAAAAACCTTTTTTTCATAAAAGTCTTTCAGAAAAGTTGTGTTTTCATATAAGAAAAACGTTTTCAGAAAAGATGGTTCTCTGGTGACAGCTTTAGTTTTAGAACTAAGAGTTTTTATAAAAGCACATAAGTTTTGTTTTAATCGTCCACTCAGTTAGATCCTTCAAATGATCTAACCCCTCACTCCCAGTTTCTTTGTTTTGCAGGTTACTCGGAGGACAAGCTCGGGAGGATGGATGCTGATGGTAGTCACTAGGGTGTTTGGTCCACCAGGTCTAGCCAGAAATTGAGTCCAGTCAAGTCAAGTAAAGTCCAGTTGAGATAATTTATATAACAGAGTTGCGTATAAGTATTCATATATAGAGTTGTAATATATATGTGATATTTTCTATTCAGTCGTATGTATATTATTTCACGAACTATGTTGTGGATTTGGGCATTGGTCCCATATATGAAATTATATTGAGAAAAGTATAAGTAGTATTTGTAGTTAGAAAGTCAGTGGCTTAGGGGGATAGTATGACCTATTCCCTATCGGTAGCATCTCTCGGATTGGGGATGTTACTGGATCGAACAACTCTATCGATACTAAAATATTGGATTTCACCTTTAGGTCATTATCCTTCCATTTTTTGAAAGTCTCATGCTCTTCGGAAGTGGAATCTGGATCAATATCAATGGGTAAAGGATTGAGCATAACATAGCTAAATTTTTCTGACTCCAAGGGAAGGCGGACGTTCATTTCCTACTCAAAGTAGTTCTATGCTCATTTCAGCTTATTATAATCCAAAAGTCACACTAATGGATTGCGACAGCTATATACAAGACAACAATTAAAAACTAACAAAACATTTTCATTTCAATATAAAAAACACTAATACAATTATGGATTTTAAATTTTTTAGTGCCCTCTCATTATTTTAAATAATTATGTTATCTCCCTTAATGGAAAAATAGAAATTTGACAATCAAAATTTCTTAGTGGGAAGTGGATCCCATGAAATTTACTCTAGCCTCACAATAATGACGGTATCGGCCTTCATAAACTCATTAGGTAGGCCTTCAACGTCAATCACATCAAAATAAACATCAACAAATGTTATATAAGAAACATACATGACGTGAATCAAGTATCGTGGCGGAAACATTTTCTTTATCCTTTATAATCAAAATCAAAACACCTTAAAACTTTCTTTCTTTCATTCTTTTCAAAAAAAATTTGTGCTAAAAATCAAATACCAAGTTTTCGAAACACGAGTTAAAATATCAGTTCACAGTTCAGACTATCAACATCATATAATCTATTGTACCTCAAAACACATTGGATTCACATTACTTACTTATACATATACCTATATAAACCACATACTTTAACTTAGTACACCTATACACATACATATATTCATAATACAAAAACATATACAGATATTCCGAATCACATATATTAATCAAAATCATAGCACGTCATACCATATACCAAAAATCAATTCAAGTCAAGTTACAAACATAAGACCTGTATGATCTATACATAATAGAAAACTTACTCAGACGATCAGATACCCAGTAGCTGCTGTCACCGACGTGAAAACTTGCTATGATACCATAATTATAACACCCAGCCAGAGGCAGAATGCTACTTGCAGGAGACATGATTGACCTATCTTCATAAGCATATGAATTTATCGAAAATTCGGCATGATGTATCCTAAAACTGGACAACCTGGATCACAGTCCAACATCAAAGGGAATCTAAGACTTCACAAAAAAAAGAGACCTCCGGTCCACACAAATCCCATCAAAATCATATCTTAAGGTCTCCATCCATATCATCTATCAACACTCAAGGGTTCTGCCCATAGCATCAAAAATAAATCAAAATATTTACGTAATATATATAAAAACAGCATGCTCAGCACGATAAATAAAGCCATAACCAAATATCCTAAAATTATTAACTTCTAAACTTCCTCCAGGACACTTGCGAGGGTGACTGCCACTTGGATGATTTGCGTCTCGAGCATGACTTTCAATGCTGAAGTGGTTGACCCATCTGGAAGACTACCTGCAAAACTAGCAAACTGGTTTGGTGTGAGTTTTAAAAACTCAGTAAGTAACCATGCTACTAAAACTAAACAAGTCAAACATATCAACAGATTAACATAATTACTAAATTGTTACAAGTTAGAATTTACCAACTTTTATTATCCTTTATACTTTACCATGACAAATTTACAAATCTACATATTCACATATATGTCAATCTATTATCCAAACATGAAAATCACACAAAGCATCAACCCGAACATCACAATCTAATTACTCAATACTTAAAAACTGATTTTTTTTTATCTAAATATCATATTTATCTTAAATTACCGTGAGACCCCTCATACTTTGCATTTTGATCATTTTAGTCCTCAAATTGTCAAATATAATTTTAAGTGATTCCAAATCAATCCAAAAATGATTTATACATGTCCAATACATCAAAATACAAATTGCACCTCAAATCCCATAAAATACCAAAATTGTCGAGAAAGACACAAACTTTCCAACTTGTGTATTTTCGTCCAATCTTGTTCAAAATAAGTCAAGATGAAATCCAATCATAACCAAATTTAATATACATCATATATACATCATTACACAATACATATATAAAAATCATCAAATTTGGAAAGGGTATAAACCCTAATTTTATAAATTCTTCAAATTGAACAAATTACACCAAATTAAACAAATCCTACATTTCAATCAAGTCTCAATGAGTGGCCTAACAACTCTAGAATGGCAACATGATTATCAAATAACCAAAAGAGAGCTTAATAACCATTTATAAGCTCACTTGAATTAACATACATGCAAGCACTTTTTTTTTTAAGTTTCTAACCATTTTATTACATGCTTAAAGAGTAGAGAAAATTCCAAGAAACACATGTTGAAGCCAAGAATCATAGAAACAATTTTCTAGTTGAAGAAAGTTAGAAAAAACTTACAAAATTCCAACTTTTGCTTAATGTTTTCTTTTGTTCTTCAACTTTTTCTCTCAAACTTTCTTTGTAATATGTTTTGGTAGCTTAACCTAATAAAAGAAAAATGAAACAAAACAATATATAATTCCCCTATGATCGGTGAAATCACACACGTAATGCAAGCGCACGTATCGCTCAAGTAGTATAAAAATATTGATCCCACGAGGACTTAATTTCTATTATTGTTATTAATTATCGATTCTATTTATTTACAAGTATCTAATTAGGAAGAGAAGGGAATGATTGCTTGATTGGATGGTTGAATGTAGATTTGCTAAATAAATAAATAAATAAATTCACAAAAGAAAATACTAAGGAAAATAAACAAAAGGCACAAATATCTAGGGTTGTGATTCCACACAATATTACTCTAATGATGAATTGATTCTCTTATATATGTGTAATAAATCAGTTTGCTAACCTGGAACACGAAGATATGCAAAAGCCTCTTCCGATGGTCAGATGCAAACACCTAAAGTAACCCAATTAATCATATGTCTATGTTAACCAAGTTACCTGAATTCATTAAGTTCAAGTTCCAATTGTGGCTACCCCCGCCCGACAAATATATGTCTATCCTGGAAGGAAATCTACCTAAGGATCATTTTCCCCAAAGTGAGATCGTGAGCTATTGAATCTAAGGCTGAAACCTAAAATCTCTTTTCCAAGTTCATTTTAAGTTTACCACATCAATCTTATTATTGATAAAGCAATAATAAGCATTAAGCTTAAGATTCAATAAACAAACCAAAGTATTACCCATAATATAATTAAATCAATTATTAAGTATATGAATATTGTGCTTCATAACTTCCTTAGATTAAAAATAAAATCATGGAGTTATGAGATCCACCTTTAATATTTCAAATGTAGAAATATCACTTTATTATAATATAGAAATTGTCAGTGTTAACCAATTAAGTCAAACCAACCATAAATGCGGTGTTATTATTCGTCCATAAACCAACCATATAGGCGGTAATTATCTGTCACCTAAAGACCGACTATATAGTGGTGTCACATTATGTCAAATAAATAAAACTAGCCATTAAGGCGATATCAACTTTACTCCATATTATTAAATTACAATTTCCATATTATAAATTAAGTGAGATTAATCTATCTTATCATATTAAAGGTATCACCATTCCCCCAACAAAAATTAACTATAAAACATAAAAGAAAGTAAAAACACACAAACTATTATTACTAAAAATAAAAATACATAATTAAAATACAGAAAATAAACACACAAGATACAATCCTCAAGTTCCTAATTAGAAACCTCAAGGAAAGTATGAAAATTCTAAATGAAATCGAATTCAATTTATAGGCAAAAAATCCGGACCGGCGTCGTGACAGGTTGGGTAGTCTGTGTCGCGACGCGTCGATGTGTAAATGTGTTCTTCTAAGATCATGACACGTGTCCGCGGAGCGTCACGCGTCGCGATGCATATGTGCTTTATGTCGTGACGCGTATACAGTAAATGTCAGCAACTTCATAATAGAGGTGCATCGCGATGCAAGGAGGTATGCGCGTCGCGACGCGTGAGAAGTGAAATTCCATTTTTGTCCATTTTTCATCGTTTTAGCCCCGATTTGATTTCATTGAGTCCTAAATCTTTATTTATCTACAAAACACACAAAAATACATCAAAATATTCATCAAACCCGAGAAACCATACAAAATATTAGGTCAAATGGGCGATAAAATGTGATATATTTTTCGCTCATCACCCTACACTTGGCCGAATTTGGGGAAATAATAAATATCTATATATTTTTTTGTTTCAATTTATCAAGCTTTAGTTTACTTGTTGTAATTGATCACTACAACATTTAATGTATTACAACAAGTCAAACCAATCAAATAAAGCCATATCCTAACTTAATCATAACATAAGATATTTATATTTTTAATTACTTTAATTATTTAACATTTAAATAATTAAATAATTATTTAAAAACAAATATTTTAAATATATGTATTATATATACTTTAAATAATCCAAATACATATATTAATGATATATGTCAAATATCACAATTTGACATTTAATTATTGTGTATTTAATAAAATCATTCATTAAATACAAATACATATTAATTAGGAAATGACCATTAGGTCCCTTTGCATGTATCTTTCGTTTAACCGTTAAAAGATTTATAAATAATCAATATTATTCATAAAAGTTACCCTAGTGCTCTACGAGTATATTTCATTAGTGAGACTCTCCAGGTTCAGACATATCCGTCATGAAATCCAATTTCGTGTCCATAATCTACCCACCCATAAATTATGACGAACACAGATAAACTCACTGAACCATACAGGTCGAGGTCATTGCATACGTATAATCCCTCCGTCACATGTATCTGGATTATTCCAGAGATATAGATATAAATGTCAAATCTCTGTAGATATAATCACGTCGACGTTTCCATTAGCAATCTCTTAATAACATTTAGAACACGCTTTTACAGTGTACCGCGGGCCTATGGATTTAACAGATTGCTAATTCCATATTAAATACCTATGCTCTGTACACAAAAATGACGGATCCTTTCTTGACACACAAATGATATCCTGATCATCAGTACACACCCAAGGAATATGTGGAGGTCTGATCTTAATAGATCGGTGACGTGACTGCCATCAAATGTGAAAGATAACTCATATATCCACAATGGTATCTCATGTCAAAGAATCATTATGCTACTCAACCCGAGAAAATTCTTATTGACGTTAGTTTACCATCCATTAAGAATCTTCAGTGAGTCGTTCAGTGTTTATCCGCTATAAATACCTACACGTCTATGCGAGTCTCTAAGACTCATGGTTCATTAAGAAACCATTGGAATCCAAGAGTCCATTATACGACATGTATTAGTCATAACGGGTTTACGTTACTGATCAATTAGTGTAAACCTTGACCAAGAACTGTCTAAGAATGACAACGTCATGATACAACTCAATGTCAGTTGCGACATTTTTGCAACAGTATCATAACTAATCATTTTAAGGTCAATTACGTCTTTACCATATAAAAAGAGATGTTATATATAATAGAAAATGTTTATTTTATTCATAATAAGATGTTACATAAGTATTTACAGGGAAATACATAAGAAAATTGGCGCTCAGAGCACCAACCCTAATAAATTCTTCCACTTGCTCTAGTGCCAATATCGATTATATCTAATACCCATCGACTCCACATGTTTATCAAATAACTTCGGAGGAATGGCATTCATAAGCGGGTCTGCTACATTATCTCCACTCGGTACCTTACTCGGGACAATGTCCCCTCACGACACAATCTCTCGAATGAAGTGGTACTTACGTTCCACATGCTTCGACTTCTGATGCGCCCTTGGTTCCTTTACTTGCGTAATGACTCCATAATTATCACAGTATAACGGAATCAGATTCTCGATACTTGGGACTACTCCCAATTCCGTGATAAAGTTCCTAACCCATATAATTTCCTTTGCAGCTTCAGAAGGTACAATATATTCCGCCTCTGTGGTGGAATCGACTTTGACCCCTATTTGGAACTCTTCCAACAAACTGCTCCTCTGTTAAGGGTAAAAATGAATCCTGATGTAGACTTTCTATCATTAGGATCCGATTGGAAATCGGAATCCGTATACCCATTAACTTACAGTTCATTTCCTACATATATTATATAATTATCCTTAGTACCTTTAAGATACTTAAGGATATGTTTAATGGCCATCCGATGGTCATTTCCTGGATTGGACTGATATCTGCTGGTCACACTAATTGCGAAGCTGATATCAGGTCTAGTACATAACATGGCATACATGATGTTGCCCAAACATGAAGCATAAGGCTGATTAGACATTCTAATCTTCTCATCTTATGTTTGTGGATACATCTTATTTGAAAGGTGTAAGCCATGTCGGAACGGTATGTTTGCTGTCTTACAGTTACCAAAATTATATCGTTCTAAGATCTTATCTATGTACGTTGATTGTGATAACCCAATAAGCTTCCTTTCTCTATATCTATAGAGTTTTTTGCCTAAGACATAAGAAGCTTCACCTAGGTTCTTCATGGATAAATTCTTACAACGGTAAGCTTTGACGTCTTGCTTCATCCAGATATCATTCCCAATGATCAGGATGTCATCAACATAGAGAATTAAAAATACCACCATACTCCCACTGGCCTTTTTATACACACAGGATTCTTACGAATTCTTAAGAAAACCAGACAATTTGATTATCTCGAATCGAAGATTCCAACTTCGTGAAGCCTGTTTAAGTCCATAAATGGACTTCTTAAGCTTACATACCATGCCCGAGTTTTTCGATGGATGCAAAACCTTCCGGCTGTTCTATATAGATTTCTTCATCAAGAAATCCATTTAGAAAAGCTGTTTTGACATCTATTTGCCAAATCTTGTAATCATGGTAAGCGACAATAGACAATGAAATCCTTATAGACGTTAGCATCGCTACTGGCGAAAAAGTTTCATCGTAGTCGACATCAGGTCGCTGTGAGTAACCTTTAGCTACCAATCGGGCCTTAAAGGATTCAACCTTTCTGTCAGACCCGCACTTCCTTTTGTAAATCCATTTATAACCGATATGAACAATTCCTTCAGAAAGCGGAACCAAATCCCAAACTTGATTCTCATGCATTGAGTCTTACTCGGATTTTATGGCGTCTTGCCACTTCACGAAGTCGATGTTAACATCGATTCTCTATAGGTAAAAGGGTCAGTATCTTAAACTAAGAGAACATCGAGACTCTTTTCTTGTATCAAATACAAACATTTAGGAGGTCTAGATACCCTTTCTGACCTACGAAGTGTGTGTAATGAAGGTTTTTCATCTTCTTGAACGTAGGGTTCCTCCGTTGGTTCATTAGTCTCAGGTTGTACTTCATCAAGTTCAATCTATCTATGATCACCACAATCTAATAAAAATTCTACCACTAGAAATTTTACGAAGCGAGCTACAAATACATTTTGATGCTGGGTATCATAGAATAAATATCCTTTCGTATTTGAAGGATATCCAACAAACCTAAACTTTTGCCCTCGAGGCAAAAGCTTATTCTGTTGAGCCATCCTGACGTATGCAGAACAACCTTAAACCTTAATATAACTAAGATTCTGTTTCTTACCGGTCCATATCTCATACGGAGTCGTAGGAACAACTTTAGAATGAATCTTATTCAAAAGATGTGCGGCAGTTAAAAGAGAATAACCCCATAAGTAATAGGGCAAATATGTAAAACTCAACAAAGATCAGACCATATCTAATAATATCTGATTTAACCTATCTGACACTCCATTATGTTATGGAGTACCATTAGGAATATACTGAGTGAGAATCCCATTCTCCTTTAAATAATCAGTGAACTCTCCACTCATATATCCACCGCCTCGATCAGATCGAAGGCATTTAATATATTGTCCAGTTTGTTTTTCTACTTCGTTTCGAAATTCTTTGAACTTTTCAAAGATTTCCGATTTATGTTTCATCAGATAAACATAACCTTACCGTGACACATCATCGGTAAAGGTAATGGAGTATAAAAACCAATATGTGCAGTCTGACTCATATGACCACATACATCAGAATGTACGAGTTCCAATAAGTCAGTGGCTCGGTGTCCAACACTCAAAAATGGGGCTTTGGTCATTTTACCCTGAATATAAGATTCACAGATTGGATAAGGTTTAATGGTGAGATCTGGAATCAAACCATTTCTAACTAACTGGTTTAGGCGTTTCACGCCTATATGACCTAACCTCATATGCCAAAGTTCAGTATTATTTATTTCAGATAATTTACGTTTCTTAATTCTAGTATTCAAAATATCTCGAGAGGTGTGAAAAATGTAATGACCATGCTCATTTGGACAACAAAGGATCTGAATATTATTTCTATCATATAAATATAAAGAACGATTCTTAATATTTACATTATATCCCTCAATATCTAATACAAAAAGTGACATATTATTCGCAACACATCCTGGCATAAAAAAGCAGTCATGCAACAAAAGTCTCCCAGTGGGTAGGGGAATCTCACATAAGCTCACTACAACCGTATCCAGAGAGTCGTCACTCCCGAATCGCAACTGTATCTCCCCAGATTTCAGCCATCTACTTTCCGTCAGCACCTACAACGAATTGCAAATGTGAATAGGACAAACAAAATCTAAAATCCAACTATTTGTGATAGGTTCACAAGCTAATGAGATATCAATAGTCAGAAAAATAAAAATACCTGATGTCGATGCTCTTTCCCTTCTAATCTGGGCAAGGTAGTCAGGACAGTTCCTCTTCCAGTGCCCAACCTTCTAGCAGTGATGGCATTTTTCTTCAGAAGCTCTCTTGGGCTTTGCTACCTTAGCCTGCTGACCTTTCTTCTTATTTACATTTGTCTTCTTCACCTTCAACTTGGAGTGGGAAGAAGTAGAAAATGAAGTGGGTATCGGAAGGTAAGTCGACACTCCCTTCTTCAAATCCTCCTCCACTGTGAGAAACATCCTATGCAACTCACGGTAAGAGCAGTAAATCCCATTAATGTTGAAGCACATGAAAAACTGGCGTTATGATGCCGGGTGCGAACCAAGTATGATACTCCGTCCTAGAGTATCATTGATAGGGAAATCAATGCGCCTCAATTGTTCAATCAAATCGATCAATTGAAGCACATGTGTGCTTACAGCCTATCCCTCGTCAAGTTTAGAATGGAACAGTTCCATTGCTACTCTATGAACCACGACAAGTTTCTGGCTCATGAACGATTCACGAAGTTGTGTCATCATGCTATAAGTATCATGCATCTCAAAATATTGCCTCTTCAGTTCAGAAGACAGAGAACTGAGAATGAATGATTTAACCCTTAAATCATCATCTTTCCATTTTCGAAAAGTCTCAATCTCTTCAGGCGATGCATATTTTGATATAGAAAGGGGTAATGGACCTTCCAAAATATATCCCAGCTTCTCGGATCCGAGGACGATACTCAAATCCATATCTAAGTCTGCAAAATTCTCAGCGCCCTTAAGCTTATTCGTATCAAGCATACGAGCAAAGAGGTTGCTCGAAGGTGCCGCCATCGCATATCTATCAAACATATAGCGAATAAACGATTAGCAGATAAAACAGTTTCATATAATATCATAAAGCATTAAATAGATCATTGATTTTTAATCTAAAAATGCCCCTCCCACTATTTCATGCAAAACTGTAATCCTCAAACATAATACAAAACATGCGATAATGAAATCAAACATAATAGTGAAATGTGGACCCCATGAATATATTTCAGCTGACACCTTTGGCACGTTCTCGCTTACGTATATTCATTAGATAGATAACTCATTGTCAATCACTCACCAGTGACTGCTGGGTTCCGGTTCTGATCGTTTCTCATTGTGACAGCTTTGGCACGTTCATAAGGAGGCGTATCAATGTTAAACTTGTCAATGATAAATTCAAGATACTTGCGTAACCCTGACGGTTTTGGCACGTTCAGGATTCAGCTTTCGCTTGAATTTACCTAATATCAAAATATATCTGGTACAAATAATTTCCTACCGGCTATATCCTCACAGCTTTGGCACGTTCTCGGATATAGTCGTAGATTATTTATCCATAAGTGGTATTGACAAGACGGACCAAGTAACATGCATCAAATACATATTAAATATAAAACCCTATTTTCAAATAGGGATTTTCCGCAAAAGATGCTTTTACTTTATTTAATCAAATTAATTAAACACATGCATGTATAAAGTAAAGATTAAATTAAACATTGAATTTAAAGGCATAATCATATCGAGTGTTCAGAATCAACTTGCTCTGATACCATTTTGTTGGGGTTATTAGGGGCAAATCCTGGTAAACGCAGCGGAACGCGGAAAATCAAAATTTTTCGATTTCAATAATTTTTCTTGGGTAATTAAAATAAAATTATTTATTCTAATTACTCAATACTTAAAAACTGAAATTTGTTTATCCAAAAATCATATTTTTCTTAAATTACCGTGAGACCCATCATACTTTGCATTTTGATCATTTTAGTCCTCAAATTGTCAAATATAATTTTAAGTGATTCCAAATCAATCACAAAATGATTTATACATGTCCAATATATCAAAATATAAATTGCAACTCAAATCCCATAAAATACCAAAATTGCCGAGAATGACACAAACTTTCCAACTTGTGCATTTTCGTCCAATCTTGTTCAAAATAAGTCTAGATGAAATCCAATCATCACCAAATTTAATATACATCATATATACATCATTACACAACACATATATAAAAATCATCAAATTTAGAAAGGGTATAAACCCTAATTTTATAAATTCTTCAAATTGAACAAATTACACCAAATTAAACAAATCCAACATTTCAATCAAGTCTTTACCACACCAATCAAGTCTCACCACTTTGAAACAACACAAGAACAATTCTAGCTCATCAATGAGTGGCCTAACAACTCTATAATTGCAACATAATTATCAAATAACCAAAAGAGAGCTTAATAACCATTTATAAGCTCATTTTAATTACATGCAAACACTTTTTTTTTTAAGTTTCTAACCATTTTATTACATGCTTAAAGAGTAGAGAAAATTCCAAGAAACACATGTTGAAGCCAAGAATCATAGATCTAATTTTCTAGTTGAAGAAAGTTAGAAAAAACTTACAAAATTCCAACTTTTGCTTAATGTTTTCCTTTGTTCTTCAACTTTTTCTCTCAAACTTTCTTTATAATATGTTTTGGTGGCTTAACATAATGAAAGAAAAATGAAACAAAATAATATATACTTCCCCTACACTTGGCCGAATTTGGGGAAATAATAAATATCTAGATATTTTTTTTTGTTTCAATTTATCAAGCTTTAGTTTACTTATTGTAATTGATCACTGCAACTTTTAATGTATTACAACAAGTCAAACCAATCATAAAAAGTCATTTCCTAACTTAATCATAACATAAGATATTTATATTTTTAATTACTTTAATTATTTAATAATTAAATATTGAAATAATTATTTAAATACAAATATTTTAAACATATGTATTATATTTACTTTAAATAATCCAAATACATATATTAATCATATAAGTCAAATATCAAAATTTGACATTTAATTAATGTATATTTAATAAAATCATTCATTAAATACAAATACTCATTAATTAGAAAATGATCATTAGGTCCATTTGCATGTATCTTTCGTTTAACCGTTAAACGATTTATAAATAATCAATATTAATCATAAAAGTTACCCTAGTGCTTTACGAGTATATTTCATTAGTGATACTCTCTAGGTTCAGATATATCCGTCACGAAATCGAATTTCATGTCCATAATCTACCCACTCGTAAATTATGACGAACACTGATAAACTCAATGAACCATACCCGGTCGAGGTCATTGCATACGTATAATCCCTCCGTCACATGTATCCGGATTATTCCGGAGATATAGATATAAACGTCATATCTCTATAGACATAATCATGTCTACTTTTCTATTAGCAATCTCTTAATAACACTTAGAACTCGTTTCTACAGTCTACCACGGGCCCATGGATTTAACAGATTGCTAATTGATGAGTGGTAAATGTATCACTATTTCCCACTCATTTAACTTAATATTTTGTATAGTTTCTTGAGTTTTGTGAATATTTTGATGTGTTTTGTTTATTTTGTAGATAAATAAAGTTTCAGGACATTCTGGAGGTGATTTGGAGCAAAACTGTGAAAACTGGCAAAAAGGATATTTTTGTAATTTTGAGTGTCGCGACGCCCAAACCCTTGGCGTCGCGACGCCTAATGTGCACCGAGAGCTGCTAATGTGCGCCGGGTCAAAGGGTCAGAATTTGAGAAGTTTGACTTTGCTAACGTGCGCCGTGCCACGTGTCATCCTCACAAGCGATCTGCTAACGTGCGCCGCATGCCACGTGTCACAAATTCAACGAGCCGACTTCAGCCAGCCGCCTTGCCACGTGTCAAAATTCAACAAGCCGAAATTTTTTAGCCGCCCTGCCACGTGTCCGGTGAGATGCCAAGCAACCAATAAGGTCGCGCCACGTCATCGCGTAGCGACGCCAAAGCCCTTGGCGTCCCGACGCCCAAGGTCTACCGGGGCCTATAAATTCAACTTCAAATTTCTGTTTCAAATGTACCTTTTTCTTGAAATCCTCTGATGTAAATAAGGAGTTTTCTTCTTAGTTCTTTTAATTTCAGTTTTGTAGTTAATTTTAATTAAGTTCTGATAATAGTAATAATTCTCTTTTTTTTAATAGTAATTTTATTTTTACTTTTTACCGTTTTACTATGCGGAGGTAACTTTTCCATGCTGAGGTAAAAAGGTAATTCTTTTACTATTGCTATTTAGATTAATCTCCCTAAAATATAATATATAAACTATTTAAAACCTGACTTAATGAGGATACATACGCCATACCGGTCGGTTGGTTTAATTATTATACCGCCTTTATGGCTGGTTTATTTCTGTTCCGCCTTATGGCTGGTATATTTGAATTTGACTTAATCAGGATACCGCCATTCCGGACGGTTGATTTAAAATATCACAAGATTATATATATTATTTTATGGGAGATATCTAAATAGTGAATAGTAGAAGTTAATTCCTTTTACCTTAACATTTCTTTTTATTACTTTTCAGTAATTTCATTTTATGTCTT
Organism: Zanthoxylum bungeanum; assembly: GCA_019454045.1. Classification (NCBI taxonomy): domain Eukaryota; kingdom Viridiplantae; phylum Streptophyta; class Magnoliopsida; order Sapindales; family Rutaceae; genus Zanthoxylum; species Zanthoxylum bungeanum. Next base: position 277,780 of record SKCR01000148.1, read on the forward strand.
TTAAGTTTATATCAGCTTTAGCTATGTGTTGTAACTAAATTAAATATCTAGGGTTGTGATAAAATCTAATATCACCGATTTTAAAAAGGATTAGATTATAGTTTGGGTAATTAAAGAGTTATTTGTTGAGTCATAATCTTAATGCCTTTTTATTAACTGATCACTAATAAAATTGAATAGATAAACCTAAAATGAACTAGACATAGGGACTTTAAGTTTAAAGACCTTATACTCAACAACCCACGATCTTCTTTAAGGATAGATAAACCTTAATAGATTTCCTTACATGATAGGAATATACCTGTTGGGCGGGGGTAATCATAATTGGAATTCAAACTTAATGAATCTAGGTAATTTGGTTGACATAGACATATGATTCAATTGAATTAAACTAGGTATTTGTAAATGACCAACGTAAGAGGCTTTTACATAATTTAATATTCCAGATTAATAAATCAATATTTACCCAACTATGATTTAACTACTTCATCTTTTAATTAATATTGGAAGAATTCACAACCCTAGATAGTTTTAATTCTCATTAATCTACTCTCAATTTCTTTTACTTGTTTTAAATTTAGAATCATCATTATCCTTTCAAACAACTTGTTAGATATTAGTAATCACTTGACCTCATAAAATTAATAGAATAGATATTAAGTTCTCGTGGGATCGATACTTTTTATACTACTTGAACGATACGTGCGCTTGCGTTATACGTGTGTGATTACGCCGATCAAGTTTTTGGCGCCGTTGCCGGGGATTTATTTTTCTTGAGTTATTAATTTTGAAGCTATCTAATTTACTTGTATCTAATTTTCTTTATTTTTATCTGTAATTTTTATTTCTTACATTTCTAGAAAAAAATACAACCCAAATCCGGGAGCAACTGTCTGGTTTTCTGAGGCATGTTATCCAGCCCAATGACTATCACTGGATGCCAGAACCAAACAATTCTACATTTGCTCAACAGAATGAAATGGGGAGATGTGTAATATGTGATGGTAACCACCCTAGCGATCAATGTATTTACCTTTCAGAGTGGCAGAATTATTGGAATCATTCAAGGTACGAAGAATCATCACATTTTCCATCTTATCCACCATCTACCTATGATCTTCATCAGAAATCAGATCCATCAGAGGAAGATCAGTTGAATGACATGCTAAAAGATTGGCTCGAGAAACGAAAAGCTCAATTTGATGTACAAATTCAAAGTCAAACAGCGTCTATACAGAGGATGACAGATCAAGTTAGATAATTAACAAATAACCTGGATCACATTTCTCACGGAGCAAATTCAAATACTACTGAAGAAGCCTTTCAATATCATAAGATTCATCATGACATCATAACAGAGGATGAGGCTGAGAAATATCAAGAATCAGAGGTATCAGTTCATGAGTCTGCACCAACAAAGTCTCAATTTGATTTTTATTATTCTGACTCTGACGAAGATGAAGAAACTGAGCTTTTTGTACAAACTGCACCAACAAGGAAGGATGAAACTTTCCATCCTCAGAATGAAGATCTTGGAGCATGCTTTGCAACGATGTTTGAAGAAGATCTTCCTAAACCATCCATTCCAGTTATATTAGAGGATGAAGACCTAAAATCTGACATTTCTTTTCATCCTCAGGTTGACAATTTTGAAAAATGTATTTCACAGATGACAGATGAAGAGCTGAATACAGAAATCCTAAAATTCATCTGTGAAGAAAAGGTAGAGCAAGAAGCAGAGCAAATGGAGGAGCAAATGTCTGACCAAATTGAAAATCCAGAGCATTCAGGAGAAACATCGCTATATCGGGGAGTACAAATCAGAGATATCACCAAGAAGCTTGACAGAATAGAACTTCCATTCCAAGTCAAGCACCATACGAGACCTCATGATTTTCTTTCGTTCTTTTCAGGAACCAATGGAGCAACAAAGATAAAAAAGGTGGCACAAGCACTGAATGAGACAAAACTCTTTTTGCTACCTTACCGTTGGAAAAGACCTTTCAAAAGCAACGCTCATGGGAGTGTCTTTAATCGGACATCCAAAACGACGTTGAAACCTCCTTGACAAATGGATTTCAGTCACGTCTGGATGAAGACGTAATATTTAGCGCTAGCAGGGAGGTAACCCATGCAATTTGTTGTGATTTTTGTTTTCATATTTTGTGTATACATGTTGTAGAGTTTTTAATTTTGTGTGTTATTTTGTAGGGAAAAGCACAAACGGAGCATTTTAAGACAGAATGAATGATGTTTGGCAATCATAAAGATGAGAACCAATTCATTAGCGATGGCTGAGTAAGGAATGAAATATTGAGACACATCCTAATGGATTTATATACCAAACGAGTGGCGTATTGCGTACACAATTATGTTGCCTTAATTATTGCTTTGATTTGCTTTTCTGTTGTAATTATCTTTATTTTCGTAGACAGGATCCAGACTTTTTGACCTTTCACGATTTCTTTTGTTTTGTTTAGCTAACAAACTTCCTTTGGAAGATACTAGTGCTATTATTACTCACCCTTTTCAGGTTCTATAAATTCAACTCATCATTGCACTTTTGAAGACATCCAGAGTAAAACATGGAAGCCACTTCAAGAAGACGAGTTGAAAACATCTGTGTATTTTGCGGTAGTAGGGTTGGTGTTAAGCCACAATACGTAGAGGCAGCACATGAATTGGGTCGAGTCTTAGCTGCAAGGAATATGCACTTATATATGGCGGAGGAAATCTTGGACTAATGGGGATCGTTTCAAAGGCTGTACAGGAAGGAGGCAGTCATGTTTTGGGAATCATCCCAAAACCCTTGGCAGAGGCAAATCTTATTGAATCATCAAACAGAGAGAAACTAATCGTGCCAGGTATGTCTGAGCGATTGGTACAAATGATTAATCGTTATGATGCTTTTATTGCTTTGCCAGGTGGCTTAGGCACATTAGAGGAAATTTTTATAGTGTTATCTTGGGCGAACCTGAACATACACCAGAAACCAATTGGGCTGCTTAACGTTGATGGATTTTATGATTTTCTTTGTGTGTTTCTTGATGATGCTCGGAGAAATGGGTTCGTGTCAAAACCTTTGAAAGAACTACTCTTTACTGCCAGAATTGCTCCGGATCTACTTGACCAACTCTTAGCCTATGAACCACAAGTTAACCCTATCTTTTCAAAGATAAATTGGTCCGAGGACGATCGTGGTAAGAGGCGTCGTGTTAATCTGGATCTTAACCTTTAATTTCCTGTAGAATTTAAGCTAATGAGATATTATCTTCTAAACTCTTCTTCTACTGTTTAGGGAATAGGTGATGGTTTGGTTTCTTCCTTCACTCACTACCTTTCTATAAGGAAAAGCTGTGAAGGCACCTAGATAATCATTCACCCGTAGCTCATTGTGATAGACTAATGTAGAGGACTCGTTGTTTATTCCTGACACCAAGCGATAAGAGCCTAAGAGGCTTGGGTACTTAAGTGAGCCTCACTCCACCCTCCCTCTGGGGAATCTACAACGGGAAATCTACCTTGTTTTTAGTTTGTGTGTTATTTTTATTTTTATTCCAAAAATTTTCGAAAAATACAAAAAAAAATTAAAAAATTTTCTAAAAATTACAAAAATATTTTGCATTTTTATTTGACTAATCATGGTAAAATTGGTAAGAAATAGCCGTGTAATAAATTCTCACTCCTGATACGTATTTCAAACCTATTTCGGAACAAGTTAATTTTTGTTTATTTCCTTTTGAATTATTTAATTTGTAAATTCTCCATAAAACTGACTAAAATGGATCTTCATATACTTAGTTGAAAGGTATTATCAATATGCATAGTAACATACGGACATGAGCTAAAATTGAAAAGTTTGTAATATCCAGTACTTTAGTTCATTTGGAGGAAGCATCTCAAAAAGTGATGGAATAAAAAAAAAAAATCTGAGATCCGAGTTATTAAGTCTGTAAGGGTGTTTTAACATCTAGTGCCCTAAAACCAACTGGTTTGGGAGTCACTGGCCCAACACTCGCTACATGGATCAAAAAGATGACAGAAAAATATATATATATATATGAAGTCTGAGTAATTAAGTCCGTAGAGGTGTCTTAATACCTGGTGCCCTAAAGCCAACTGGTTTGGGAGCCACCGACCCAAAGCTCGTTACATAGATGGAATATATTGTATAAATAAAAAATAGAGAAAAAATCAAAGAAAAAATCAAAAAAATTAGAAAAATTATTCCATTACTACAAAAAGGTGTGAAATCTGATAGAACTTTAGGAAAAAAATATTACTCTCTTATCAGCTGCACTTATGACTGTTATGGGCAAAAATGAGTTGTTTAATATTTTGTTGGCTGTGTATATGGAGAATGGTAAAAATTATCGGAGAATTTACTTATTCAGTAATTTAGAAAGAAACAAAACAACTAGTAAACTTGGAGTAGAAGTTTCACCTAATTAGTCACTAACATCTTTATTCTCTTTTCGCTTGTCTTTTTGCTTTTGTGTGCATTAGTTTTACTTTCTTTTTACTTTTATAAAATGTTTGTGGGTGTCATTGATGTAAACCCTCACGAGACTACAACTCGTCCACTAGGGACACCTAGGGGTTTAAAGGCTTGTTGCATATGCTAAATGCAACCGTGATCCCTACGAAAGTGGCTTAGTTAAATTTTATTATGTTATTTTATTTTGCTCGAGGACTAGCAAAATGTTAGGTTTGGGGGTGTGATGAGTGGTAAATGTATCACTATTTCCCACTCATTTAACTTAATATTTTGTATTTTTTCTTGAGTTTTGTGAATATTTTGATGTGTTTTGTGTTATTTTGTAGATAAATAAAGTTTCAGGACATTCTGGAGGTGATTTAGAGCAAAACTGTGAAAATTGGCAAAAAGGATATTTTTGTAATTTTGCGCGTCGAGACGCCCAAACCCTTGGCGTCGCGACGCCTAACGTGCACCGAGAGCTGCTAACGTGCGCCGGGTCAACGGGTCAGAATTTAAGAAGTTTGACTTTGCTAACGTGCGCTGTGCCACGTGTCATCATCACAAACGATCTGCTAACGTGCGCCGCATGCCACGTGTCACAAATTCAACGAGGCGACTTCAGCCAGCCGCCTTGCCACGTGTCACAAATTCAACGAGCATACATTTTTTAGCCGCCCTGCCACGTGTCCGGTGAGATGCCAAGCAACCAATAAGGTCGCGCCATGTCATCGCGTAGCGACGCCAAAGCCCTTGGCGTCGCGACGCCCAAGGTCTATTGGGGCCTATAAATTCAGCTTCAAATTTCAGTTTCAAATGTACCTTTTTCTTGAAATCCTCTGATGTAAATATGGAGTTTTCTTCTTAGTTTCTTTTAATTTCAGTTTTGTAGTTAATTTTAATTAAGTTCTGAAATAGTAATAATAATTCTCTTTTTTTTTTAATAGTAATTTTATTTTTACTTTTTACCGTTTTACTATGCGGAGGTAACTTTTCCATGCTGAGGTAAAAAGGTAATTTTTTTACTATTGCTATTTAGATTAATCTCCCTAAAATATAATATATAAACTATTTAAAACCTAACTTAATGAGGATACCGCCATACTGGTCGGTTGGTTTAATTATTATACCGCCTTTATGGCTGGTTTATTTCTGTTCCGCCTTATGGCTGATATATTTGAATTTGACTTAATCAGGATACCGCCATTCCGGACGGTTGATTTAAAATATCACAAGATTATATATATTATTTTATGGGAGATATCTAAATAGTGAATAGTAGAAATTAATTCCTTTTACCTTATCATTTCTTTTTATTACTTTTCAGTAATTTCATTTTATGTCTTTTAAGTTTATATCAGCTTTAGCTATGTGTTGTAACTAAATTAAATATCACCGATTTTAAAAAGGATTAGATTATAGTTTGGGTAATTAAAGAGTTATTTGTTGAGTCATAATCTTAATGCCTTTTTATTAACTGATCACTAATAAAATTGAATAGATAAACCTAAAATGAACTAGACATAGGGACTTTAAGTTTAAAGACCTTATACTCAACAACCCACGATCTTCTTTAAGGATAGATAAACCTTTAATAGATTTCCTTACAGGATAGGAATATACCTGTTGGGCGGGGGTAATCATAATTGGAATTCAAACTTAATGAATCTAGGTAATTGGTTGACATAGACATATGATTCAATTAAATTAAACTAGGTATTTGTAAATGACCATCGGAAGAGGCTTTTACATAATTTAATATTCCAGATTAATAAATCAATATTTACCCAACTATGATTTAACTACTTCATCTTTTAATTAATATTGGAAGAATTCACAACCCTAGATAGTTTTAATTCTCATTAATCTACTCTCAATTTCTTTTACTTGTTTTAAATTTAGAATCATCATTATCCTTTCAAACAACTTGTTAGATATTAGTAATCACTTGACCTCATAAATTAATAGAATAGATATTAAGTCCTCGTGGGATCAATACTTTTTATACTACTTGAACGATACGTGCGCTTGCGTTATACGTGTGTGATTACGCCGGTCACTAATTCCATATTTAATACCTATGCTCTGTACACAGAACTGACGCATCCTTTCTTGATACACACAAGATATCATGAGCATCAGTCCACACCCAACGAACATACGAAGGTCTGATCTTAATAGATTGGTGACGTGACTGCCATCAAAGTGTGGAGGATAACTCATATATCCACAATGGTATCTCAAGTCAAAGAATCACTATGTTACTCAACCCGAGAAGATTCTTATTGATGTTGGTGTACCATCTATTAAGAATCTTCGGTGAGTCGTTCAATGTTTATCCGCTATAAATACCTACACGTTTATGCTAGTCTCCAAGACTCATGGTTAATTGAGAAACCATTGGAATCCAAGATTCCATTATACGACATGTACCAGTCTCAACGAGTTTACTTTACTGACCAAGTAGTGTAAACCTTGACAAGGAACTGTCTAAGAATGACAACGTCATGATACAACTCACTGTCAGTTGTGACGCTTTTGCAATAGTATCATAACTAATCATTCTAAGGTCAATTACGTCTTTATCATATAAAAAGAGATGTTATATATAATAGAAACTATTTATTTTATTCATAATAAAATATTACATATGTATTTACAGGGAAATGTATAAGAAAATTGGCGCTCAGAGCACCAACCCTTACAACGCTCACACCATATAACATAAACTCATCACACGATTTTTCATACACAAGCATATACACGACAAACAATCCAAACATTATTCAAATACTTATACACATACATATATTTCAAGCATACGAATATACACCTTATTACGAAATCAAATCCCATATCTCTCACAATCCTTACATCTCTTCATTTATCGATCAATCATATTCTTTTTCATAATTTCTATCTAGAAACTTCTAATATAATATCTTTACCAAATAAACATATTCGTTCAGAGAGAATTTAGCTTATATTTATTCCTTATCTCATTTAACCATCTCCACCTCTATACAAATAATCGCATGTACGAGATGATAACAACCTTATTCCATTCACCGATCTCGTATACTCAAATTATTCACAACTTATCATCACATACATATACAAACCATTACGTGTTTATACATTTACATGTATCAATACATACATGTATCCATCAAACTCATCAAACTTTTCACTTCATATCATAACATTATCCTTAAACATTTCAATTCAGAACCTATCAATGCATACATACAGAAATTTAGATCGTCAAACATCTCACTTAATATCATTGAAATGACAAAGGTCATACCTGTGATGGTCAACTAACTCAACAGCTCACGATCTCGAAGTTCTTTCTCCAATCCATCTTTTAACTATCCTAACCCTTTCAATCATGTCTATATATATATAGCACAAAAAGAATGTTTCGAGAACGCATCGCAGGGGTTATTTACCTGGCTTCACAAGCACTCTAGGTCCTAGTCAAGTCTGCCAAAACAAATGGCAAAATATCGTTAGAATCGCAACTTATGAAATTCCCAACTTAGCTTTTACAACCGAATCTTTTCGGGACAATCGAATCAAGTCTGATTTCAGTATTTTCAGTTCCAGTAATCTTAAAACATCATTATAAACGAACCCAATTGTTCAGTTAACTTAAATTCTCAGTTTACGTATTTTTGGAAAATCTTCCGAAAATGTTTCCGCAAACGCTATGAAAGGATCCTGAATCCTCCGAACCTTCTTGGATTTATCTAAACATGTTCGTAATATCATAAATAACTCGTAATTATCATCAAAACTAAAACACATCTTCATAAGCAAAAAATCAGTTTTACCGAAAACTTATATATTCTATTGGATCGATCAAACTTGTTCTATTTTCACTCGGATTCTACCGAATGCTCATATTCAATATACTAATACTCAAACAATTCCTTTTATATCATTACCATACTCTACGAAATTACTGGATGAATCCGGACATTTAACGGAAAACTTGAAATTTGTGGATTTTTATCGGAAGGTCTTACCAAGATTTTGAGGACATATACGGACTCCAAACGATCCCACGAACGCGTTGGAATTGACAAAATTTTGATCAAAGCTACTGTTCATCATTTGTAACTACTCATATGAATCTTTCTCCCTTATTTCACGTGCAATTGAGCACGTATTAGAAAAATCATCATTGCCATCTTGTAGTACTCTCCGAGAGCTTCGATTTGGCAGGTGGCTCGGGCCTTGAAACGAAGCGATGAGCCGGGATCGAACAACCCATTGGCGCTTGTCTCTCCATCTTTCATCGCCGTTTCTGGCGTCCTGAGGCCGCCGCCGACCACTGATGAGTGATAAATGTATCATTATTTCCCACTCATTTAACTTAATATTTTGTATAGTTTCTTGAGTTTTGTGAATATTTTGATGTGTTTTGTGTTATTTTGTAGATAAATAAAGTTTCAGGATATTCTGGAGGTGATTTGGAGCAAAACTGTGAAATTTGGTGAAATTTGGCAAAAAGGGTATTTTGGTAATTGTGGGCATCCCGACACGGTATTTTGGTAATTTTGGACATCCCGACACCGAAATAAAGTTTCAAGACATTCTGGAGGTGATTTTGAGCAAAACTGTGAAATTTGACGAAAAGGGTATTTTGGTAATTTTGGGCGTCTCGACACCGAGGGTATTTTGGTAATTGCACCACCATGCCACATGTCAAAGATTCAACGAGCCGTCATTTTTAGCACACCATGCCACGTGTCGAAAATTCAGCGATCCAAAAAAAATAATAATAAAATAATAAAATAATAAAGTAATAAAAATCAGAAAAATAATAATAAAAAATTAGATTTTTTTTGCCTATAAATAGATTTCGAATTTTTAGTTTCAAATGTACCTCTTCCTCTGAAATCCTTATAAATAAATTGAGAGTTCTTCATATTTTCTTCTTTTATTCAGTTCTATTTACGCTTTGTAGTAGTAATTCTATCCATCCATGAGGGGGTAACGTCTCTATGCTGAGGTAATAAGGTAATTCTTTTACTTTTTCTATTTAGATTAATCTCCCTTAAAATATAATATATAAACTATTTAAAACCTGAATTAATAAAAAGATACCGCCATTCTAGGTCGGTTGGTTATTCAATTTAAACTGGTTAAACCTGACTTAATGAGGATACTGCCATTCTAGGTCGGTTGGTTTAAATTTATATTTCTGTTCCGCCTTATGGCTGGTATATTTGAATTTGACTTAATGAGGATACCGCCATTCTGGACGGTTGGTTTAAAATATCACAAGTATATTTATTATTATTTTATGGGAGATATCTAAATAGTATATAGTATAAGTTATTTCCTTTTATCTTAGCATTTCATTTCTTTTTATTGCAATTCATTATTCTACAATTACTTTTCAGCAATTTCATTTTATGTCTTTTAAGTTTTTATCAGCTTTAACTATGTATTGTAACTAAGTTAAATATTTAGGGTTGTGATAAAATCTAATATCACTGTTTTTAAAAAGGGTTAGATTATAGTTTGGGTAATTTAAAGAGTTATTTGTTGAGTCATAATCTTAATGCCTTTTTATTAACTGGCCATTAATAAAATTGATTAGTTAAACTTAAAATGAACTAGACATAGAGACTTTAAGTTTAAAGACCTTATACTCAACAACCCACGATCTTCTTTAAGGATAGATAAACCTTTAATAGATTTCCTTACAGTATAGGAATATACATGTTGGGCGGGGGTAATCAATAATTGGAATTCAATCTTAATGAATCTAGGTAATTTAATTGACATAGACATATGGTTCAATTTGATTATTCTAGGTATTTGTAAATGACCATCGGAAGAGGCTTTTACATAATTTAGTGTTCCAGATTAATAATCTAATATTTTACCCAACTATAATTTAACTACTTCATGTTTTAATTAATATTGGAAGAATTCACAACCCTAGATAGTTTTAATTCTCATTAATCTACTCTCAATTCTTTTACTTGTTTTAAATTTAGAATCATCGTCATTTTAATCAAACAATTTGTTAGATATCAGTAATCACTTAACCTCATAAAATTAATAGAATAGGTAATAAGTCCTCGTGGGATCGATATCTTTTTATACTACTTGAACGATACGTGCGCTTGCGTTTAACGTGTGTGATTACGCCGGTCAACCACCAAAAACTGGAGGGGTGGCCGGTGCACCCTTTTGGCCTGTCGTGCCGGCCGGCAATGGCCGACAGGCCGTCGGCATGATAGAGGCAACAAAAACTTGACTTTTGGGGACGGGGGTGCGAGTAGGGGGTTTTGGTGATCCTTTTCCAATTTTTCAATAAGAAGAAACTATGGGGTATATATAGGAAAGTTTCTGAAATTTACATCCAGTCCCCCGAAATTGCAATCAGGCCCATGTCATGAAATTTTCTCGAAAATATTTATTTTTGAAGCCCTTCTGATGTACATTTTGAAAGGTGGTCAACATGAAAGTTGTTCATCTCGGAAAAACGAGTCTGATAGTTCAAGAATCAACTCAATCAGAGTTCGTTTGCAATTTTTATGGTCGAAACAAGAAACATTTATGTATATAACAATATAAATAAAAATCGTGTAACCGGTTCTTGAAACCACGAGTTTTCCAGCGAGACGAATCTTCACCTAAAAATATTCCGATCTATTTTCAAACACATAAACTTTGATTTTTGATTACCCTCTCGTTCCAAATCCTCAACTTCAATTCGGAAATCTTCCAGAACCGCTTCAAAAATATTCAGGATATTACAAAATGAAAATGTAGTTATTTATTAATAAATAATAAAATATAATGTACAATATATTAATTGGGAGGGTGCTCCAAGCATCAACTCCAACTGTGAGAGTTGGTGCTCGCCGCGCCAAATTTTATTATATTTAGTGTAAATACAATGTACATTTATATTTTACTATGAATAAAATTTAGTAATTTTCATCGATATAATCATTTAGATGGTTAAAGCGTAAAATAGCCATAGAATGAATAGTTGTGACGTAATTGCAAAAGCACCGCAATTAAAACTGAGAATTGTCACAATATAATTCATTCTTAAATTTGTTTCTGGTCAAGATTTACATATCTGGTTAGTTAGTAAATCCGTGAGACCGATACGTGTTGTATATTAGAACTGTTATAATGGTTTATCTCAGTAAACCATGAGTTTCTGGAGACTCATATAAACACGTAGGTATTTATTGGATAAATACTGAATGACTCATTCAAAGATTTCATAATGTGTATTTGTATGCGATACATAATTTTAATTAGATACTTATTATTGATCAATTAGATTTTGACACTTGTTTTGTTATTATTATTATTAATTAATTTTTAATTAATTATTAATAATGATAAATTGGAAGAATATTCTTGGAATATTTTTCCATAACTTATTTTGTCTTTTTGTTAATAATTAAATGAATAAATTAATTTGTTAATTAATTTATTTTAATTAAGAATATCACATGGAATATTCTTGATTTTTGGCCAATTTTAATTGGCTAAACCATGTGTTTTTGAAAAATGTTTTTTATTAACAAAAATAACAAAATAATTATTTTATTTGGATAAGATCATGAGCTGTCAAAATCTTGCCCTAAAAAATTGTTATTTTTGTTAGAAAAATATTGTAATTTTCGGCCATAGAGGAAATTACTATATAAATGAAATTGTTTCATTTTGTTTAGGTTTAGCATTTTCTCATGTATTGAGAACAAAAGAAAAGAAATAGGTTAGGGTTAATAACAAAACAACAACACCAAGGAAGAAGAAAGTTGAAGAAATTGGAATATGAATTAAGGTAAATTAAATTCCTAATTTCTATTTTTTTGTTTTGTTACCTAAGCATGCAAAGTATGTATGAGATATGTATATTGTATGTTTTATTCACATATGTATCTTTGATATATGTTGAGTGTAAAAATTTGGTGTTGGTTGTTTAATTAACCTTAATAGTTTTCTTTGTTAAGCATGTGTAAAAGATTAATTAATGAATTAATCTCAAAATTAAAATTATCATTCTAGAGTGATATTGCAACTCAAATATTACCTAGAATTGTTCTTGAGGCTTTATATCGTGGTGATTAATTTTGGTGTAAATTAATTGGAATAATTTTGTGAATAAATTGAATTTTGGCATAAAAAATAGACAAAAACAGTTTCTGGATCAGATCTGATTTGGTGCATTAAAACAAAATATTTTTAATGGAAAAATATGTTATTTGGATGATTTTGGATGTGTATTGGGTGGTGGATTAATTCCGAGGTGAAAACATATGAAAATGGTGAAATTCGCGTCGTAACGGGCTCGCCATATCACGGCTGTCCAAACAGTGATCTGATCACTGTTTGGGCAGCCCAAGGGCTGACCGATCACTGCCCAAGTGACCGGGTTGGCTAGGATCGGTGGTTGGTCAACTGGTTTGACCGTTTTCCTATTACGCGTAATATTTGTCGAAAAATATTTTCGTAAAATAATTCGTCGTATTTCGAAATATATTATGTTATTAATTATTAATAAAAAATATATTTAAACTACTTTGGTTGAATTAAAAATATTTGATATTAATTAATTCGCTCGGAAAAATTTTAAAATATTTAAAACCATTTTCGCCCCTTCCACCGCGCCCTCCGCTGCGTTTCCCCCAATAAAATGGTATCAGAGCGTCTCACTCTACATCTAAAATAATTTTTCATGCTTTAAATATTTGATATTTAATTCAATTTATTTTACACATGCTTAAGAATTTATTAATTGGATCAATTATTTTGAGTGTTTGCCAGTATTTAAAAATCCCTATAATAAGGCTTTATTTTCTGTGAGTGTATTGTACACTAATGAGTTTGTCTAGTCAATACGGATGTAAATATTTTTCCTGATACCGTGGTTGTATCTGCCAAAGTAGTGCGGCTATGTTTAATGGAAATTTGTTTATACCGGTTAAACTTATTTGATAAGAAACAAATTCGAACGAAAGTGCATACCAATAGATGCCAAAGTAGTGAAGTAATACATAAGTACCTTGGGTGGGTTCATTGATGATTCAGAAATAGTTTTCAGATACAGATTTCAGATATAGTTATCAGAGATAGTTTTCTAGAAAGAAAAATTTTCAGAAACAACAGTTTTATAAGAGACTTTCAAAAAAGATAAGTTTTACAAAAGATATTTAAGACAAGATTTTCAGAAAAAGAGATCAGAGTTTTCAGACAATTTTTTTTTATTATTATTTTTTTTATACAAGGTTGGTTCCTGGAAGAATTTTGATTTTAGAACCAAGCATTATCATAATAGTATTTCAGTATTCGATTTACATCGTCCACTAACTTAGATCGTTCAAATGGTCTAAACCCAAACTCATAGTTTCTCTGTTTTGCAGGTATTTCCGAAGGACGAGCTCGAGAGGATGGATACTGATGGCAGTCACTAGAGGGTTTGGTCCACCAAGTCGAGTTAGAATAGTCAGTGTCATAAGATGTCATGTAATATATAATTAGTTTAGTAAAGTATACAGATGCAAAAGATTTATAAGTGTTCATTATTAAAGTTAAGATGTGAAATAAATTTGAGTATTTAGTTAAAAAACATTATACATTTATGATGGCAAGTTGGGCAACGGTCCCGTGCATGAGTTTATACATGAGATGAGTTTCACAGTTAGAAGGTCAGTGGCTCAGGGGGATAATACGGCATATTCCCTGCCGGTAACATCTCCCGGATCAGGGATGTTACAAAGATGGTATCAGAGCATGGTCTAGGGAGTCAGTGACTACAGTGGGCAGAGTGCTGGGGTCTTGTATACGTAGAATGCCCGTGGTACTAGTATGCGAGGCACTACCTCTCCAGTATCCGATCCTCGAGTACGTCCTCAATTCCCATAGACAGGTCAGTAAAAATCCCTAAGTTATATGAATCATTTTCTTAGTAAAAGTAACAAAAATTCTTATTTTAGTTAAGGATTCTTCTGTAGTAATCATGGCTTGTTAAGCCGAAGTCCAAGATGAGTTGGGAGAATAGATTGTAAATTTTGAAGAATAGTTACCCAAGGGAGTGGGAAAAGAAAGTTATAAGAAGTAAGGAATGATGTATAGATGTTTAAGCAGCCAGAGACAAAGAAAAGTAAAGAGACAAAATAAGATAACAAAGTCCTAGGATACCTACACAGGGAAGTGGAAATAGAAAGAAAAGCTAGAAAAAGGTAAAGGATAAAATACAGATGCTTAATCAATCAGAAGCAATTAGAGGTAAAGATATAGAAACAGATGAATATGGAAGAACATAACCTTTAGTATTAAAGAGAATAGAATAAGCCTGAGTAAGAGAAAAACCTAGGTACAGTTCCTTCATTTCTCGTAAGATTCTTTCTTTTCTAGCTAGACTCTTCCTCTCATCAGAGAATTTCTTTAAGTATATCCAATAGCCAATAGATAAGAGATGCCAAGAGGATGAAAGGATTTTAGACCCTAAACCCAGGCTCGCAAGTAAGCAAATAAAGGTTGTTAGTAAAAAAGATTAATTACCTTACCCGCAAAAAGGATTAATTACCTTACCCCCAAGAGATCTGATATAGATACGACCCTGAGCTACCTAGATTCATAATTCCTTGGTGATATCGATTAAGGAGGTCATCTTGACGAAGTCTTCCTCATACCCATCTTACATTAGTAATAGAATTTACAGGACATAAGAGTACCATAACAAAAAAATGTCGACATCCGTAAAGAAGCAAAATATTCATCCCAGTCTATGCCAACATAGAAAGAGATAATAATATGAAGTCCAGTTCCCATAACAGCAATATTAAAAGACAAAAATAGTGAATTTGGTAGGAAATTGTGAAAAAATAAAAAGGGATCAGTACTAGTCTTAGCACCTCAGTCTAGAACCAAGAGATAATGAAAGAAGATATATAGGATGCAGACAGTAACAAGAGAGTTCAATACATATAGTGACATAGATAATGAAACTTGAAGGTAGGAATGTAAAGCAGAGACCTCAGGACAAGTGATGAAAGTTGAGGAATCCTAAAACATGATATAGTCGAAGCAGCTTTCATTGGAATGAATATTAATTTTCCCTTTTAGAAGCCCTAAACTTTAAGTAAGCTTATGAACACCTAACCAGACTGTCACCAAGTTTATGAAAATAATAGAAAAGCGGGTTCACAGATCCCTATGGAATGTATGTACACACTCCTCTACTTAGAGCCTAGCGAGGAAAAGAACCAGTAAAGTAAAGAAGCGTATTTGACAGGGTAGACAGATTATGAGATTGCTAGATTGCCGAGCTAAGGAGTGCAACGAGACATAGATAAGAATCATAAGATAGTAATGTTTTTTTATATAAGATAGAATAATTTGAAAACATGGAAAATGGAGCCAAATCTTGAAATTATCATTGAATTGAGAACCTTTGAGGAGGTAAAGACTTAGAAGAGTAAGAAAATAGAGGCAATAATTCTCAGGAATATAGCAAATATAATTTATAAAGATTCTCATTGTATTGTGATGAAAGAACTAGTAAGAGAATATCACATGAATCAAATGATTTAATAAAAATATCGTAAGCAATCAAAGTTGATGGAATTTAAGGGGTGTAGAGACGAAAGAAGTTCAAGGAACTGAGATACGAAGAAAATCTAAGTAGCGGATTAGACTTTATAAGGAGCAATTATAGAGTAAGTATAATAGGACTCTGAGAGTAAGTAATAATCGCGGACGTTCAAACAACATAGATTAGTAAAAAGAAGTACAAAAGTAGCACAATGGTGTTTTTTTTAGAGAGTATGACTCTAAAGGGGATCCACAATAACAAGTAGTACGATTGATAGTCGGAAGGAGGATCAAGGGTGAAGTTGAAGAGGGAAACTCAAATAGTATCTAACAGAAGAATTTTAATACGAGAGTCGACGCCAGATACGTAAACGCGAAAAATTACAGGCTTATAGATAAATGGCAAGTACAATTATAACATGGGTAGTTACTGAGATTATCACCACTAGTAACATGTTACAAACCATCCCCACCATCCCAACCCTCGTTCAATATCGACAACAAAGATGAACCCCAGTTTTACTTTAAAGATATCTCTAGAAGCAATTGAATGCGCAGTAAAGTAGGCCAAAATATAAAAAATTCAGATCTAGTACAAAGACGGAGTGGAAGAATAAAAAAAGACTAAGTAAAAGATTTAGAAATAAGACAGTCTATATGATATGATTAAGAGAGAAAATATTAGCAATAATGGAATATAAGAGAACCAACTATGGACACAATAAGAGAATTGTAAGGTTGATGCTCCTCAAGGTAAAAGACAGAGACAGAGGAACCAGAAATTTCGCAAATAGTTAAGAACAATAAAGAAGAAAAGAAGGACATCAGGTGAAAGGTAGAGGTAAAACTGTTGAGAAAGGTTAATAATAAGTTAGTTACCAGACAAACAATAACATATGTGTGTAATGATAATATAAATTTTCAATGGTACTATGGAATAGTAAGTTTTTCAGAACTAGGATAAGAATGAAATCTTATCATATTAAGAAAAGAGAGAAAGATGGATGATAGTGATTCGTATGTTCGTTAAGGATAATATATATAGGATAAATCAAGAAGAGACTAAGTACAACTTAGAGACGGTCAAGGAAAATTAAGAAAATCGAAATTGTTGAGATTGAGACAAATCTTAGTAAGATAATATTTAAGGGATAATTGAAGGTGGAGCATTCTAGAATGCAAGTAGGCAAAGAAGGAATATTCAGCATAACCGATAGTGACCGTACTTGTACCAGCAAATGAATTAAGGTGCAGAAGAGTAAACCAGACCATTTTAACCAGAGCCAACATTAATAATAAATAACATAGTTTTAGCATACAGGTGCATACGGTCAAGCTAAGTATAGATACATTGTCTCAAACTCTTTTGCCAACCGAGAGGATTGCCAGTGAGAAAAATACCTCAAGGTAATGTCCTAAGTATAGGAATCATTGACTGACAGTAAGAATACAAGAAAAGATTAGTTATGAGTTAGGAAGTACTAAACCCATAAATAGTTAAATATTTGAGAACTCGCAGGAAAAAACTCATAAGTAACGAGGACTTAGTAAAGATAAAGAGAAAGATCAAATAACTAGCTAAGATTAGGGCCAATAAGATATTTAGTAGGATATGTCTTACAAAGTCATTTAAGTAGTTACATTATGAAGAATAGTTGAAGAACCTGAAGTAAATACAAGTTAAGGGAAAGTGAAGGTTATTGGATATAGTATAAAGTACAATGGGGATACCGTAAAAATGAAGGGTAACTAAAGTTCCTAAAGATAACTAATGTGAATAGTTAAGATAAAGGATGTTGAATATAGTTGGGAGGTTTAGAAATAAAGTTTTTGTAATGCCTAGAGATAGTGGTAGTATGACGATAAGTGTAAAGTATTGAGCAAATGATCATAGAATGAGATTAAGGAATTATCTTTCAGTCAGAAACTCAAGAAATTATTCATTAATTAATACAAACTTTGGAGTAGATGTAAAAGTATGACAAGAGATTTCCAAAGGTTTTAGTATTAAGATCTCGAACAGAAATCAGAAAGGAAATTAAGTGAAATAAGGATAAGCAGAGACACATATAACTTCGACTAAGATAAATCTACGAGTTAAACCCAAAAGGGATTCGAGGACGAATCCTATTTAAGGGGGGGAGAATTTGTAACGATTGGAAATCCCGACTACTGTTACACTGTGGGACGAGGTTTCATATAATATAAATTATGTTTGAACACATATACTCTCATGAAATGACTTTGGGAACGATCGGAAAATTTTTCGAGATTCTGATACTGGATGATACGATGGTCCATTCCGGAAAGCCCATGGTATTTGGACCATAAATTTCTCATACAAACACCGATTTTATTTAATTTGATATCGTCAGAAAGATGAGATCGAGACCTACAACTTCCGTGTTGAACATTTTTCCAAATTCAAACCAGAAACATATTGAAAATACAGATCATAAATTCGAATGAATAGTAACTCCGGACCTATCTAGAGAATTCCACATCTTTCTCAAGAATTATGATTTTTTTCAAATAAAAAATATTTCCAATTAGTCAAACAAGCCCTACTATAAATAAGGAGGAATGTCCATCTATCCTCAAAAATTTTGAGAGAAAGAGAGAAACATAAGAAAGAGAAGAAAGAGAAAAAGAAGAAGAAACAGAAGAAGAAGGAGAAGAGAAGAAGAAGGAGAAGGATAAGGATAAGGAGAATGAGAAGGAGAAGGAGCAGAAGAAGAATGAGAAGGAGAAGGAGAAGGAGCAGAAGAAGAAGAAGGAGCATGATGAGGAGGATGGGGAGGAGAAGAAGAAGAAGAAGAATAGCCCCGATCCAGTTCTGTATCATGCGCATCGCGACTCGAACCAGAAAAAGCTCTCTGTATCGGCCTTCTTCATGTCGCATCGTAACGTACAAGTCTTTGCGTCGCGACACGTGGCCATTTCCCAGGATATTGTTTTATACCAATCCAGTTTGGCCCCCAGATCTTAGTTCAGGACTAGGGAGGAGGAGGAGAAGAAGACAGAAAAGAAGAAGAAGAACAGCAAGAAGAAGAAGAAGAGATAGGAGGAGGAGTAGGAGGAGAAGAAGAAGAAGGAGAAGAAAAGAATGAGAAGAAGAATAAGAAGAAGAATAGCCCCGATCCGGTTCTGTATCATGCGCGTCGCGACTCGAACCAGAAACAGCTCTCGGTATCGGCCTTCTTCATGTCGCGTCGCGAAGCACAAGTCTTTGCGTCGCGACACGTGGCCATTTCCCAGGATATTTTTTTACCAATCCAGTTTTGCCCCAGATCTTAGTTCAGGACTAGGGATGACAGATGCCCCTAAATCTTAGTTTCAGAGCTTAGAAGGGTAGCATAGATCCGCACCCCCAGTTTTAGTTCAGTGGCTTGGGGGACGGCGATACGTAACGCCCCAAGACCACTAGTTTCAGGGACATGAGTGGCATGCTTTGGAGGACAGCGATACTTAATGCCCCAAAGTCATGGATTTGCACTCTTGGCTCTACTTAGGCGTATGGAGGGACAACGATACGTAATGCCCCCTTACGTCAGGTTTTCGGAAATAATTTTCAGACACATATTTCAGAGATAGTTTTCTAGAAAGACAAGTTTTCAGAAACAACAGTTTTATAAGAGACTTTCAGAAAAGATAAGTTTTACAAAAGATATTTCAGACAAGATTTTCAGAAAAAGAGATAAGAGTTTTCAGACAGAAAAAAGTTTTTTTTATACAAGGTTGTTTCCTGTAAGAACATTGATTTTAGAACCAATCATTATCATAATAGTATTTCAGTTTTCAATTTACATCGTCTACTAACTTAGATCGTTCAAACGGTCTAACCCCCCACTCCCAGTTTCTCTGTTTTGAGGTATTCCCGGAGGACGAGCTCGAGAGGATGGATACTGATGGCAGTCACTAGAGGGTTTGGTCCACCAGGTCGAGTCAGAATAGTCAGTGTCATAAGATGTCATGTGATATATAATTAGTTTAGTAAAGTATACACATGCAAAAGAGTTATAAGTGTTCATTATTAAAGTTAAGATGTGAAATAAATTTGAGTATTTAGTTAAAAAGCATTATGCATTTATGATGGCAATTTGGGCAACGGTCCCGTGCATGAGTTTATACATGAGATGAGTTTCACAGTTAGAAGGTTAGTGGCTCAGGGGGATAGTACGGCCTATTTCCTGCCGGTAACATCTCTCGGATCGGGGATGTTACAAGTGAGTCATCACGTGACGTGATAGGGAGACTTAAAAATATTTAAAGATAATATAATGTGTGAAGATTTATGGTAAAAAATGTATTAACTGGTCATTAAATGACACGTGGACACTTATAATTAAACTAAAAAATTACACACATTTTATTCGACCCACTTACCTGTCTAACCCATGACCGGCTCGATAGGGTCACGGTCTGATTGGCTGAGTTTGTTTGAAAACTAACATAATTAGCATATTCAAGTCAGAGGACTAGTTCACAGGTCAATTGATCGGATCGGACCGACCCTGCTATTAAAATGATTGGTTTTAACAACCACAGTGAATGGGAAAGTAAGCCACCACCAACTTTAAGCAATTGAGTACCACGGAGTATTTTACATTTCATTTACACAACAATATGCATGCATAATGGATAGTTAAAGTGGCATATATAAAAGATAGTTGCACCCTCAAGTTGTTATTGTAAGATAACATAATCAGATGGATTTGAGTCTTCGTTAGGCCACCCAAGCTGCTTCTGGTGGTGTTAAAAGGTGTCAAAATGAGTTTACGAAACCCGGGATACAAATTTTGTAAGAATATCATAAAATAGGAAAGAGTAATCCAAAATCATCATTGCTCAATATGGTTGCCAAAAAACATAAAGAGAGCAATTTCTGATTTACAGGACTCCACAAAACACTATTTCTAACATCGGACTCCTATAGCTAATACTATGCTAAGAAGTGGTGGAGGAAATGAGATGGTAGATGAAGGTGTTCCAATGCTCAAGGCTTAAGAAGGACCAAAATTTGCAATTCTGAATTTACGAATTATGAACCAAATGATAATTCTTAAAAGGCCATGTCAAGGAGACTACTCATAATCTAGAGAAACCTAAGATATATATATATATATATATAGCCACACGTTAAGCACAAATTGTTGCAAAAACAAATGCGACTTCATACTCTCCCGTGAAGTAAATTGAAGATTATAACAAACTTCAGTCAACAAACTTGATAAAATCTATCATTCAAAAAGCTAAATAGCAGCAAACCAGAACAAAAATACACCCTCAAAAATCAAAATGCATTTAGCAAGTTGGCACTACTCACACCAAGCAAATCCAATCTACACTACATCCAAATAATATGCAAACATGTACGAAAATCAAAATCACATTTTTCAGAAACCCTATCATAGAATAAAGACCAAAATAACAATTTCACCAGCAAAAAGAATTCAATGTCAATGCTTAATGCCATAATCCAACACACTAATATATACGAAAGCTCAAAAGAAAACGCACTATACCAAAAATGGATTAACTGATACTATTTTTGCGTTAGTTAATGAGTTTACTAACACATTTTTTTAGTATCAGTTTTGCTTGAATCAGAATACACTGACACTAAATTTAGTGTTAGTGATTCAAGTGTCAATATAGTCCTGACACTGTAATATCAGTATATCACTGACATGATAGAGTCAAGAAAATACTAAATTTAGTGTTAGTGATTCAAGTGTCAGTATAGTCCTGACACTGTAATATCAGTATATCACTGACACGGTAGAGTCAAGAAAATACTAACACTTTTCGCTGTCAGTAATTTTTGTTACTATATTATCAGTATATTATTGACACAATAGCATCACAAAATTACTGATAATATTTAAAAAATTTAGTATCAGTAATTTATTGACAATAATTAAAAATTTTAAAATCTATTATATAATCACATTTTTGCTCGTGTATTAATATTTTTATAATAAAATATAATATGAAAATTATATTTGAAACTAAAAGTTATATAAAGCATAATATATTTCATAATAAAAATGTTTGACATAGAGCGTATTGAGAAATTAAATTATAACATAAGATGCCTAAAATATTACAATGATTAAGGGAAAAAAAACAAAATTTCATTAAATCGATCTTGCATTTTTTTGCCAAAAAAATAGAATGAAATTGCATCTTTGTCACTGCCATTTCACCTAAAGATCAAAAACAAAATTCATATCATTATAGCAATTACTAATAACATATGTTGAGAAAGAATATATAATATAAAACAGTGTAAGTGTTGTTTTGAACACAAATTTCAGCCACTTTGCATACAAAATCAATTTGAACATAAAATTACAATCTCAATGTTACTCACAAAGGCCAATGATTTTGTATAAAAATTTACCGTAACTTTGTACACAATTTTCACAAACAATATATTAATTCAACCATAAAATACCATTATTTTCAATAATATTCCAACATATCATCACACTTTTGACAACATGCACAACTTCCAATAAACAAATAAATTTCAAAGATAAAATGCTTACATTTTCCAACTTAAATGATCCGTCCACAACTTGACTTTTCAGATCATTCTAAAAACCAAAACCATATCTTCAAGAGTAGCAAATAACTTTACTATCAATAACAAGAGCCACACAAATTAAATCGACCTATTTTAAGATTAGTATTTATTGATGGTGATTTTTCACCACGAGGAAATTTGAATATTGAGGAGGGATAGTTTGGGGTTTGTACTTGGCCAGAGGAGAATAATGAGGGGCCAGAGAGGTTGAAGTCAGGTGGAGGACCCAAACCCATTGTACAAGAGAGTTTTACCGAGGACAGGACCGACTGATGAAACAAGTAGGTACCCCGACCCGACTCGTTAAAGAAATACTAGAATTGGTAGCATTCAAGCATTTGTTGAAGCCGACCCGAGGTGGTCCGTGTTTATCGGCCCGACTTATCTGAAGAAAGGGAGATTTGATCCAACAACATTCACCTCGATATCCCGACCTAAGGATCAGGGTTGACGCTATGATATTTCTTACTTACAAGTATGTGACGTATGCCCTACTTGGAAGTTTGGGCTTCTAGAAAGCTGATGTGACAAGAGTAAGTCAACGGCTCTCATTGGGAAGAGACCATACCAGACGGAACAGTATTGGAGTGGCTGAACCGCAAGCTGTCACATCTGTAGAACGTGTAACAATGGCCAAAAGGTTGGAATAATGGGTTTCTGCTGACAGTGGATGGTTGAGTCAGATGTCAGAGCGACGGTTTGCTGAGTGGTTGGGGAAAAATAGCATGGGGCGATGTTGACAAAGTGACATGAGCTGACATCATTGGTTGGTGGAACAGTGAATTTAGGAGCCTATATAAAAAGGTTGAAGGCACAGAATCAAGTGAGCAATTTTCATTTTTCTCTATCTGTAAAAATCTCTAAAAACTTAGTGATAGAGAGAGATAGCTAGTCGGTTTCGACTCCGAACAAGTATAAAATTACCCACTTTTGATCCAGTGGACGTAGGTTGGAGCCACTCTCCGCCAAACCATGTTAATCATTTTCTCTGTGATTTTTTATTTGCTTGTTAAGTTTTCTTTGGTTCTCTACTAACCAAATAAATTCACAGCAAAAAGTGGTTTGTACGAGGGGTCAAATTCCCAAATTACCCTTGGAATGAAAAACAGCCTTCAACAGTTGGCATCGTTAGTGGGGAGAAGTACAAAAAGTAGCAAACACACTAAGACGATGGCAGAAGACACAAACCATAAAGCTTTGGATTCTTCAGCGGCGGAGTGGAAGGAAAATGTGGAAGAAAATCTACGATTGGAAAGGGAGAATGCTTGGAATGAGAGAGAGGCAACTCAAGCCTTTATGAAGGTTATGATGGAGAAGATCGAGAAGTTGGAGAAAGCGACAGGAGAGCAAGATCAGAAAGGCCCCAATAAGAGGGAAGAGATTGCTAATGGAAAGAGGATAGCCGATATGGGAGGAAACCGAGAAACATGGAGAAATGCTTCTAAGGTAAAGTCAATGGTAGTGGCAAATGCCGCATGTACATAGGAGCAATGGAAGGAGGAAGACAGTAGGGAAACCCCAATATCTTCTGGTACAGTCCGTGTTTTGGGGAGAGCGAGTTAAGACAATATCTGAAACGATGGCGTAAAGATGCCATGAGTGGGAGATACCACACTCGGAGAGGCGAGCATGAAGAATCCTTGGTCGAGGGGAGGGGAATATCGAAATCTAGATGATAGATTTGTTTCAGAAAGAGATGAGAGAATGTGAGGGCATGGGGTTGGTGCTCAGGGTGATCGAGATATGGAGGCAACATTCCTCATTCTCATTTTACTAAAGAAGTGTTGGGGATGGAGTTCCAAAGAAGATTCACCATGCCTGCGATGGATACCTATAAGGATACCACCGACCCTAGATCCCATATTAAAAAGTTTGTTCTGCATATGGAAATCCAAGGTGTGGTCGGAGAGGTAGTTTTCACGATGTTCCCCAGTTTTTGGTTCAGAAACATGACCCCTGGGTGGGTCAGAAGTTTTTCACAGTTGAGGAAATCTTTCATGGACCACTTCAAATGAGCATGCGCCCTGAGGAAGATGGTTCGGTCATTAAGGACAATGAAGCAGAGAGATGACGAGCTGCTGAAAAGATTCATCGACAGATACCATAGCTTAGTTTAAGAGGTCAGGGCATTTGAATCTATGGAGGCATTGGAGAGCTTTAAATGAGCATTGAGGGTCTGGAAATTATGATCCCTTCTAATGATCCATGAGGTACCAGACTATGTTGCGGCCTTGGAGCAAGCAAGGAAAATTGTACTGTTAGAAGAAGAGAAAATAGCCCGAGGGGGTGCTGCTCGAGTAAAGAAGTAGCCGAGATAAGAAAGTCGACGTGATATTAGCAATGGTCAGAGAGAATCAGTTCTGAGGTATAAGGAGTTTAGGCCGATAACTCAGAGCAACCCAGTGCCTTAGATGAGGCCCCCAATCAAGGTCGCTCATGTTACTGGGGGCATAACATACACTGCCCTTAATAGGCCTTTGGCGCAGATAGCTTGGGAGATACAAGATAAGGGCGTGCTGACTAACCCCGACCGGAGGAGGTTCCTGGTGGAGAAGAGGGATCACAAGGCCTATTGTGCACATCAAAATATAAAAGGACATGCCACAGAGAGATACAGAGACTTGCAAGAGCAGGTTAAAGACCCAGTGAGAAATGGCTACCTCAAAGAGTGCATTGATTATGAGGCTATGAGGATCAGACATCGAAGAGAGTAGAGGCCTATATTCACTTTAGCTAGTGGGAGGACGTTAATTGTAGATTCAAACCGAGAAAGAAAGAACTATTTTCGGATCAATGGCCCTGAGGTAATGCCTACGGAGAGGATCCCAAGGATATATAAAACCAAGTCGGTGCCAATAATATTTACTAAAGAAGATGCTCAGGGCATGAGTTATCCACATGATGATGCATTGATAATCAATGTTAATAATAGCGGTTCAGAGGTGGATATGATATTAGTGGACCCTGTGAGTGCAGTGGACTTCATATCTAAGGAAGCCTTGGATAGTTTAGGTGTGGAGTTCACCAACTTGCTTCAGGATGTAACTGTGTTATATGGGTTTGGAGGAGCGACTGTTGTTCCGCTGGGCCGGGTACAGCTTACGAAGACCATTGGAACGACCCCCATACCAGGATAATGATGATGGATATCACTATGGTAGACTGTCTAAGCAGTTATCAAGTTATTTTGGGAAGGCCCTTCATGATGAAGTCGAGGGTAGCAATGTCAATCTACTTATTGAAGCTAAAGCTAAAGTTCCCATTCGAGGGTAGACTGTCTAAGCAGCTATCAAGTTACTTATTTAATTATCCAATTAATAAATTTTGAAAAATTACACAAGAGATCAAATTTTTGGTAATTACCGAATTACCCCATAACTTTGTAAAATGATCATTTTAGTCCAAAAATTGTCAATTATACAATTTTGGATGATTCTAAATCACTTCTAAAATGATTTTCAACATATCCAATACATCAAAATCAGATTTGCAACAAATCCCCAAATTTTTTGCTAAATGCCGAGA